>JAAGNO010025593.1:82670-100272 GCA_033439905.1 Ceryle rudis | reverse complement strand
GAGATTGTCTGTCAAAGAGCTTCTTGAAACTTGAATTTTTTTTTTTTTTTTTTTTTTGAGGGGGAGTGTGTGGTTTGTTTGTTTGTGGTTTTTTTAGCAAACAAGAATAGTATATAATCACTGGTGTAAGTAGTGCTTCGCTGTGTGGGTAATGCAGTAAATAAAGCATGCTAGAAAAACTACTGTTCTCACAAAAAATGAAAATACAAATTCATAAATGATGTATCATACTCCATAACATGGAGAACCTGTCCAAGAAGCAGGATTTCCGATTGTTAAGCTTGAACAGTACTTCTGTTACAGTTCAGTGTAATAAGATTAATATCATCACCCAACAGTTGAAAGCAGGGAGTACTTGCAAATTATTGAGAAGTGCTTTAACAGAATGCAAGTGAACTTAAAAACTCTCTTTCCAGCAAGTTAAATTAAAAGAAAAAAGAACAAACAAAGCAAAATACCCCAAGCAAGACCAGTTGATACCTTCTCCTTCAAAACTGACAATTAAGGATGTCCTTTTCTGGACAGTCTTATCAAAAAACAGTAACATTTCAGTTTTGTTTTACAAGTGTGACCTTCTGTAGCTTAGGAGCCTGGTTTTCCTTTATCTTTGCATAATTTTGGATGTTGTGGCAGCATCAGCTTTCTGCTGTTGACTAACCTTTAGATTAGAGGCTTGGAACTGAATTTGTAACTTGATGATCTTGAGCTAATGGCTAGTGTTTAGTCAGTGTATGTTTGTCTTTGTGTGCATGCCTATGATTTACAGGAAGGATGTAAAGGGAGGTCTGACAGGGCTGGGGTAAGAATGAAGTCTGGACCTGAACCAGTGGTAAGTACAAGCACATGGGGATTTAACAGTCCAGTTTACCTGCAGTAATGGAGCACCTGTGAGCACACTCGCTTAGCATGAGTGTGCAAAGGTGAGTGCTTCCTAAGGAGGTATTGTGGGTAAATGTAGAGGAAGGAAGGGAGATTTAATAGCAAGCAAGTTAAAGGAGGAGCAAATACAGCCCTAAATGAATGTTGTGCATCTGCTTTTACTTCTGTAATACTCAATCCAATTCAGTCTTCTGTGCTGTGTCTGCACCAGTTGTATAACTTGGATCACCTCAAGACTGTGGTGAGAGGTGTAGTTGCAGTACCTGTAGGCATACCGGGGCTGGCTTTCAGCTAGCTTACGTGGGCTACCTGCCCAAGAAAATAAACACAAGGTGGGCTTGCATGGCTGAGGTTGCCGCCTGTACTGGCATCAGTGCTGCCGTTACTTTACTAACTATAGATTAAAGGTAGTTCAGGCTTTACACACGCTGCAGCCACACCTTGGTGGCAGTGCAGGCATATTCCAGCACACAGTAAGGAGTGTCAAGAAAATATCCCCTGCTCATCATGTTCCAGTTCAGGGCATGTCTTCAACCTGATCTTTTGGAGCTGTCTTTCAGTAGTTGCTACCATGATGAAACATCTAAAGGAACCAACTTCAGCAGCACTGAGATTTCATCTATTGGCTGCCACTCACACAGTCACTGAGGCTAGCTAGCATTTTTGGAAATCTCTCCTAGTACCTTCAGTTTCTTGGATTCAGTGAGTCTGATTAAGGTGCTATATGTAACACTACCTAGCAGATTTCTTTTATCTCTATTAGAAAGTAAATAGCAATTAGTTTGAACTTTAACTGAGAAATAACAAGGGCAGCTTTAATTTTTAATAACTTCATTTTTGAAGGCCATGGTTACAGAATTTCTATCCCCTAGCCATGTAGTCTTTTTTCAGTTATATTTTTGATTTGTGACCCTTAAAACAGGGACTTCTATTCCTCACTTCTCTTGCATAATCCTTAGATGTATGGGAGGCTTGGAAGGGCACAGCAAATCCTTTTAGTCCTCTTTCCAGAGTGCCATGTAGACACTACTCAAGAGTTTTTCAGAAAGCTGCAGTACTGCTGCAGGCAGGTAACCCCCCCTTCCCAACACTGGCAAGATGTTTCTGATGGCTGAAAATTTTTCAGCAGTGCTGAAAAATGTTAAAAATACCTAAGACAAAAGATTTTGCACATTGCTTCAGGTTCTCTGAATTCCTTTCTGCAGGTCATAATATAGTGCAGATTTTGTTATAAAAACTTGCTGGCTCAACACCTTGTTTCTTCTTTTAAAAGGATTCTACTTTCTTCCTGTTTTCTTCATCATTCTGAACAATTCTAAAATTCCGAATATAATTCTTGTTTCAATTTAGATCAAACCCGGAGCTGGTTGTAAAAGAACTTGAAGTTTAAAAATAACTGCTTCATGTACATTAACAGCTCAGATGCTACAGGATGAGTAGGAAAAAAAAAAACGAACTTACTTTTTTCAAGTCCAGTCATCACACAGCAGTTTGTAGGATATAGTTGTTCCAGGGCCAGTTTCACTTGTATGGACAGGGTAAATAATGAGGAAAGAACCATTGTAAACCATTAGCAAGCATATTAGTAGTTCCGTAAAGTCTCCGACCTAAACAGTTACCAGCCTAATTGCTGAATATAGAACTTGTACTCACTTAGAAATACTTAATCTCTTAAAGTGCAAGTTTTCCACTTGTCCTCCTCCTTTTTCCTGCGGTAATGCCAGATGGAGTAGAAATAGCTGTAGTATTTCGTATGGTCGTAGAATGGTTTGGTTTGAAAGGGACATTTAAGAACATCTAGTTCCAACCCCCCTGCCATGGGCAGGCACACCTCCCACTAGACCAGGTTGCTCAAGATCCTATCCAACCTAGATTTGAACACATCCAGTGATGGAGCATCCACAGCTTTTCTGGGCAACCTGTTCCAGTGTCTTCACCACCTTCAGAGTGAAGAATTTCCTTCTTAATTCCAGTGGAACCTTGAACCATATATTTGAACCATATTTGGTTATACTTGGAGGGGCTTTCACAGCTTTTTATATAACAGTTGATTTGTGTATGAGATGAAGCTCAACTTCTTCTATTCTACAGCACTCTGCGTCATCACCTGGCTGAGCAGTTTTGGTGTTTTGAATGCTATTACCAGAATTTCTCTAATCCTAAGTGGTATCACTGTTTATTTGTGGACATGTATAGACCGGGCCTTTCCCAAACCAACAGAACATAGATGCCTGTTTTGTGGAGCAGTAGGTTTAGCTGATGCACGTATAATGCAAAGTGAAAGTGGATAGAAACAGCCAGCGCTGCATAATTGGCCTGGTATTGAATAATAGAGAAAAACTTCAGCCCCATTTTGGTTCAGAAGGTGATGAGGAGCTTTAAAATTTTGGTTACTTTTAGAAATGCCTCATTTGTCATTTAGATGGCTATGAGCTATTCAAACTGAAAGTCGTGGTTGAATTTCACAAACTTCCAAGTCCTGTGCAGATAGTATCTGCAAGTTTCCAGGTTGCTGAAGGACAAGAACAAAGACCAGTTTCTAGGTTCATAGCTGACAGGACTGCTAGCTTCTTTAGGTCTAGTAAGTAAATGTTGAATTATTGCTGCTTGCTTTGCAGAGAGCTGCTGTGTCTTGTGGTAATGTGTAAGTGTCGTTTGCAAAATCACGTCATACTGTGACCTTAACCATGCTAACATCGCTTGTTAATTGTACATCTCCCGGCTTGGGCATAAGTGCTGTGTGATTACAGTCTCATCTTGCACTGTGATTGTAAATAAAGATGACAATGCTGTCATAGAGCATATAGCATTGCTTTCAATAAAGATTGATTTATATGCTGTAATTTGGTGTTTTTCTTCTTTCTGCACAGATGATCGTGTGGTTGGAGAAAATGCTGGATAAAATAATCAGCATTTTCATAATATTTTTGCTAGTGATAGGAACCCTTCTGCTAGCCCTGCTCCTTACTGCAAAGGTACAGTGCGCTATGGAATGTAAACATAGAGCTCATTTTAAATGCTGAATGTAAGTTGTTGATATTTATGCAAAATTGTGTAGCTTAAAAGAATTTCTTAAAATTAGCATCTAAATG
Organism: Ceryle rudis; assembly: GCA_033439905.1. Lineage (NCBI taxonomy): Eukaryota > Metazoa > Chordata > Aves > Coraciiformes > Cerylidae > Ceryle > Ceryle rudis. Next base: position 96,301 of record JAAGNO010025593.1, on the reverse strand, counting down.
ACCTCTAGTTGAATTTGTTACCATTCCAGGACTTGTTATATATAAAAATATATTTATTTATATTTAGTTGTTTATATATGCTTATTTACATATATGACAAAATGAATATATATAGACGTTTGGAAATACAAAATTTACTCCAGTAAAAGAGTTACTAGCTTATCTACTACAGGAACAGTTTTGTTCTGCATCCTGCTACACTTGTCAACAGCAGAGCCACTTAGAATTATTTCTTTTTAATTTACCTTGTATCAGAAACATATTTGCAAAATGCTTAAGGTGTATTTGTCAATTTGTTTGTGTAATTGCTTGTAATAACCTCATGGAATTGAGTTTAAATGTGCTCAGATTCATGATTAAGTGTTCTTTGAAATTGATTTTTAGTTTGTGGTTGGGGTTTTTCTTGCTCACCAGAAGAGGTCACTCCTGTACTTTTTTTTTCTCCCTCTTCTGTGTGGTTTTTTTTGTTTGTTTTGGTTTGCTTGTTTGTTTTTTAAATAGAGCTGTGTTCATACTTGAAACAGTCAATGGAGATTGAATGTTTGACATGAATACAGTTACGGAGCAAAAATCAATAGATTCTTATGTCAGTCTCCTTTTTCCAAAATACAGGCATATATATTGTGTACTCCAGATTTAAAGCACTAAAAGTTGTGCAAACTTTCCTGCCTAAAGCTTCCTTCTGTTCATAAAAGGAGCATTAAGATATTTATAAATGGGGACTTTTTTCATTCTTATTGAAGAATTAATTGGGTGAAGCACTTCATAGCATGGTCAATCATGTTAGAGCTGAGAATTCATTAATTTTTCCACTTCTTTTGATCTGTGGCTTAAAAAGTTACGTCTGTAACCGTGCTTTGTATTTTAATACTTCCCTTGACAGTGCTGCTGTATTGTTAATTTTTTTTTCCACTGAGATAAGGTTTAAAATTTCATTTCATATTACTGGTCACACAGTGTGTGACCAAAATTGTCAGAACAGGCTGATGATTATTGTATTGACTGCTTTTTGGCTCTAAAGGCACCTCATTCTTCATAATGGGCTGGCTGCATTGGAAAAAATTTTTCTTTAAATGTACAAACTGGTCTCCTCCTCCCTCTCTGCCCACCCCCCCAACCCCCCGAAAAAAAACCCAAAACCTCTCTGAATGTAGGAAAAATTCTAGTTTGCATTATATAACATTTATTCTCTCTATATTTAATATAGGTACATCAAGAGAGTGTTCACATGATTCAAGTCACAAGCAGCTTGATCAATGAGACAGTAGCCAGTCACCCAGAATGGGCAAAGTAAGAATGCTGAAGTTAAGCAAATAGTATAGGGTGGATGAACAAGCTTCTAGGTGCTCCTGTCTGTAGTTTTTAATATTAAAAATATCCCCTAGATGCACAGAAATGGGAGTGACTGTGGCAGGCAGATGTAAAAGCTGAACTCTAAGGCAGCAGTAGCGTTTGTGCATTACTCTGCAGGACTGTCAGTGTGGTATCTCATTTGAGGACTGGTTGGACTTGGGTGCAGAAGGACAGCTGTATAAATTTCTCCTTCTCTGGTTACAGTTTTGGAGGAAAAAAACGATGCAGAGAACAAAAAGGTCAATATTCTTTTCCCTTTTACATGCAAAAGACAACGCCAAAGAATGCCCTTCGTAGAAGGTTGTGAGATGAGAACTAAATGATTTTTTCAGTGTGGAGAGCTGGCTGTAGAATGCCTTTGAGAGGAGTTGAAGAAAATGTTTTTTGGAGTGAACTGAAGAAGAGTTGGAGAGAATTGAGGTGGTGGAAAGTTTGGTTTGAATCCATTGGGAAGGGCTGTACCTGGTGAGAGTAGATGTGTATAGTGTACACAGTGGGAAGTTTGTAAGATACTGTCTATGTAACAAATAAAGCAAACACCAAGACAAATACTAATATAGTGAAGATTTTGAGGTAAATGCATAAAGAAAAAAACAAGGGCATGCTGCTGTGCAAAGAAGTGATTACATGGAACAACAGAGAGGGAATAGGTAAGACTGAAGAGTGTAATTTTTGAGGGGAGGCTTGTTCCTGTTTGCTGCTGTTCTGCTTGAGCTACACAGACATTGAATAAAGGTGCATCCCGACACTTATCAGGAAAAAAGAATTGTCTCCTGGACAAGAATGGTTGGCTTTTTTCAAGGGCACTTTTTAAACAAAAGTGATGATGATGGTTTAACAGGATTGAAAAAAAGCCTGTGCTGTATTTTGAAAGCAAGAGAAATTTCCAAAAGCAGCTAAAATTATGTAGTTAATAAATGTTATAGCAATGTTTGCTTTAGGAGTATTTGATTACTTAAATCACAATCAAGAGAACAGAAAACACTTTAAAATGTTTGTTTATTCCTTCATGGCATCTCTCGTGGTGTTTTGCAGCAAAATGGAAAGGCCAGATGGAAGTAAGTAGGACCAATGAGAATGGAAATTTGATTATCACAAGCTTATTTTCAAAGTGAAAATACTGGACTACTAGTTGAATAATTAGCAGAACTTTACCTAAAATTTTTACTTCCAGTGTTTTTGTCCAAATTTGATGCATCCAAAACATTGTCTTTTAGTTCATTGGGAGTAAGTATCCCTCTTGCCATACCCATCAAGCTTCACTAGCTTTCAGAGCTTGATGCTCATGTTATATTTAGAGTTGAGTGACTGAAATGTCCTGCATTGGAATTCCACGACATTTCTGAAGGTTGATAGAGACAGAAAAGCTTCCATGTTGATCTTCAGTCAGGTGAACAACTGCAGCAGCTTTATTTCCGGAATGCTTTCATGTTTTGGAATGGTTCCAACATGTGCCAATGAATCAAAATACAGAAAGAATGTCAAAGCAGAGAATGTGTGCCCTGTATTCAGAAGTATTGAAGTGCTGGCAAGTCAGTGGGTCCAATGCTTGAAAACTACTTGAATCCCTGAAGAAATTCATAAGCAGATATTTTGGTGGGGACTTGGAAATAACTGGTGCACAAACCTGTTGTTTTTTTCTGGTCGCTTTTTCAAGGAAACTGTTAACAGTGTGCATTCAGCTCATAATTCAGACGGTTGTCTTTGCAGCTAGGCTAGACTGCTACCTACAGTATTTTCAGAAAGCTAGAACACTAGAAATAGTTCTTCAGAATGTGGTGTAAATAGCACGCATACAGATTGAAGAGCAGATCTCTTTTGAAAAAATTGAGATAGCAATTTAACTAAAGGTTCAGGAACCTTGGAGAAGTCCAAGTGCAGTGATGGGCCCTAGATTTAGTTGTGCTTTGCTTTGTGCTTGAAAGTCTGTTCCTTAATATGTAGAAGGAAATATTCTCATTGTAGTAAGCTTATATGTATTTAACCATAACTGTTTGATGTTGTTTCAAAATGTGAATTTGTAATATGTTTTGAGTGTCATGAAATGTGTAAAATATGTTCCCATTAACTTTGTTTTCCTTCTTTTAAAAAAAAAAAAATCTAGCTGGCTCCCAGAAGCCCAGGTTATTCAGAAGGCGCTCAATTCAGCAGCTAATAATGTGTACCAGTATGGCCGAGAATGGATTACACATAAGGTAAGAGTGAGCTCCCCCACCTCTTTTAATGTTTCCATTTCTTGTATTTCATAAAAGTAAAAAGAAATATAAAAGATTTCTGTCAGTGATTCTTGGTGTGGTTAATTGTTTTGTTGACAGATCTATTTCTTTCCACTCCTTTCTTCAGGAGAGTTTGCCAAGATTCTTACTTATGCATTCTGCTATCTGGCACACATCTCCAATTATTTGAAATATTTACTTGAAAGACCATCAGGGACTTTGGATTAGGTATTTTAGAGTTGACATTGTTTTCTCAGTGCAGAAAGAAGTCCTCAGCTTAGCGCAGTAGAATGCTATTTTGCAGACAAAGTCTTCATGTTGTGAACCATGTTGTCTGAAGTGCATATTCCACACTGATACTCAGCTTTTCTAATTGTTTGTGTTTGAGCCATGCCTTCAATGACAGTCTTACATGATTCCTCTAGCTTGGAGTTTGTCAGCAGATACCAGCTTCGTTCTGTCCTGTACAGTAAAAAGATTTCTGTATGTTTTAGCTCCATAAGATTTTAGGAGAAAAAGTGAATAACACCGCTGTGATTGAAAAGCAAGTGCTGGAGCTCTGGGACAGGCTTTATCACTCTTGGTTTGTGAAGGTAGGTAACTTATTTAAATGATATTTATATAAACTGTCACTTAGTGCTTTGAGACAATTATACTACATATGCATTTCTGAGAAAGAAATTAGCAAAAGGTTGGAGTATTGAATAAAGGTCATAATAATAAAAAGTTGATAAAAATTTCAAGTCTGTAAGATAGTTCTGTCTGCAGTCAGTTTGAGTACAGCCAGAGCTATGTTCTTCACTTAAGTGGTTATGTGCGGTTTTGTGTATGCCTTTTAATTTACACTTTACTCACTTCTGAGGCTTAGTATTTCATAATTTAGTGCTTTCTGTTCAATTTTTGTGTTCTTGAGGGGTTAGGAAAAAGAAACTGCATGATTTGTTTAACTTTTTATTGATTTGAAATTTTGAGAAAGAAATGGTCCTTTCACTAAGTTTCTTACAATGCATTTTTGCCAACTGTATTAGCTGTCCTATAATGGATTCTGCACACAGAATCTTGAAAATTTCATGAGTGTTAAATTAAATTCATGCTGCTAATGCTGTTTGCCTTTTAAAGGAAAAGCAATTAATTAGCTGTGGTGCAATGGAAATATCAAAATCCAGAAGTCGTACCCCTGAAATACTTCTGTATAGTAAAATAATTGCAGTTATAGTATGTTAACACTATTTAGTTACACAATCATTTTTAAAGTACCTCTGAAGTTTCAAGATGTCTATATTAAAACAAGTAAGAGTTCCAGTATAGTAGTCAAAATGAAAGGGGAAAGAAACAGTTTCTGATCAGATGATGCTGTAGAAGAGCATGTGTAGCGATAACATGACACTGTTGAGGAATATGGGACCACAGAGGAGAAATTTGAGATGTATCTGCAATAGATTTTGCTGGCTGAAAAGCACGTAGTTTTGATACAGTTACGTTAGTAAACCAGTTGCTTTTATTAGCATAACCTGTCAGATGGTCTGTAGCACTGTAGTGCTCAGCAGGGCTCTGCGTCACTCTGGGTACAGTAGCGGCGCTTGTGTGGCGACAGCTTGCAGCATGTCTGTGTTCAGTGCTCTACGTGAGTTCTTTCCTGCAGCTGTTGTCTGAGGGAATACTATGAAGCCTCTTCCTTGTAGGTGCCCTTCTGGTAGGGTAAGAAACAGCTTTCCTAGCAATCAGAATGGCAGAAAGAGCTTCAGGAACATGCTGATGCTCGCTGCCTACATCTCGAAGTCTGTTCCCCTGCCAGCTGTTTGCATACTAGATGCCACGTGTTACCACTGGCATGCTGGGCTGTAACTGAATACCCAGGGGCTGCAGGTAATTCCTCCAGAGTCTGTTTCTAATCTTCCCTCTTCTTTTGAACTCCATATCCATGTAAATGTCTCATCTGAGTGCTTTCCACCTGGCTAGTTCCTTCTGTAATATTGCAGTAGCCTTGTGTCATCCTTAAGTGTATCTGAAAACTGGTAAACTAGATGATAATGCAGTGTGGAGGACATCTGTACTGTATGCAGCTCTCTCAGTACCACTTTCAAGCTCCCTGCTATTTTGGACTATGAGCATAATAATTACACTTTATTCTGAGACCTGGATAGTGTTTAGACTAGACCTTGCTCTAGGCTGTAAGTGACTGAAGAGCCCAGATTCAGGTGATACTCTTTCATGAAAGCTGGAAAACAGATGAAGAATTGCTGATGAAATGTGGATCCAGCCATTAACTGCTACTTTCCGAAAAGATTGGTAGGTAGTAAATAGTGTGTATTTTAAAAGGTTCTAGAGATGTTGTGATACATCAGTTACCATTGCATCCATGTACCCAGTGAAGTAAAATAGTAATGAATAATAAACCACTTGGAAGATGATGACATAACTCTGCAGTCAAGGTGTCTTTTTCAAGGCCAAGAATCTCCTCTTCCTAGTCCATTCAAGTGTGTGATTTGGTGTTGTTTTAAAGATCTAGTGAATTTGTTGAAGGGGAACCAGCTGACAATGTCTTTGAATCCCTTATTTATCAACACCGAGGCCCTAGGTTGCTACAACAATGTAGTTACTAAAGAGAACAATGAATTTGAAATGTGTCTGAATAACAATGTTACATAATATGCAAAAAATACCTAATTCTGTGAATTAATGGTGAGAGCTGCCTTTGAAAATAGAACTAGATACACAGAAAATAGGTTCTCGATACAGTTTACAAACACTGAAGGGAGATTTTTTTGACTACTCACATGTTTCTGCTCTAAATAAACAGCCAGCTCAGACCAAGGATCTCACATAAAGTGTAACTGCCCCTATGGAGAACTGGTAATAATAACAAACAGAAGATGTAATGCTCTTAAATAAATCAGTACAGGAACTTCACTTGGAATACTATGTGCCACATATGCCACAAAAGATACTGTCATTTTGAATGCAGGCTGGGTAAGATTAAAAGTTATTGGAAAATTCTAGCAGGAGTAGTGGGATGCTTATATTAACATCAGAGTTGAGAACTTGTGAAGTCCCTTGCTAGTAAAGATTTAAGATGAGATCTGTTGTCAACAAGTTTGCTAAGGCTTGCTGACAGTACCATTTTGGCATCCTCTGAAATGCCTGTCACAGTCCTAGGGGGAGTCAAATGGCCTCATACTAGACGGTAATCAGATGTGATTCAGTTGGACAATCGACAGCTTCATAATTAGGGTGAAGCCACTTAAGGAATTAGCAGTTGTGGTTATGGCCATATCCTGTTGTCTTGCTGTGTTGCAGTTACAAAGCTGTGTCATCAGAAGAAATCCTCAATGCATCCAGTTTAGCTTTTAGCTTTTACATGACTGAACACTGCCAGTAGAGAAGACACGAACTGAGAGAAAACTACTTGTTCTGGCTTCTGCTTGCATTTTTCTTTCTGGGTTGTACTGGGCAAAGTTGTATGTCAGAAACAGTGAATTATGTAGACAGTAACTGAAATCGTTGCCTCTTTCCCGTGTGCTTTCATAAAGAGCAAGAGAAATACCATTGTATCAGTCAAACAGTAAAGCTAATGTTTAACTGAGTTGAATCAGTAGAATATACAGAACTGTAATTATGTGAGATAATTAACTCTGGGTTTCTTAGAGATTCTAATTTTTCCAGTGTACAGAATACTTCCAGGTATTCTTGAGGATGCCAATTAAAGCAGCCCTAAGTATTTAGATGCATGCTGAATCTGTTCCTCATTAAGAAAACATTAGTCTTTGACTTTCTTTTATCTGTAAGTTACTCAAACGTCTGCTTTCTTTACGTCTTTGTCTCTCTTTAAGAATGTAACACATTCTGGAAGACACAAAGGACACAAGTGGCACACAAACCGTCAAAACAGCTGGCTTGGTGATATTCTGGACTGGCAAGATGTCGCATCGTTTGTTCATGATAACATTGAAACATTTCTTTCGGTATGGTTTTTTTTTTTTTAATTACCTAATTGGCCTAATTTTTAACTAATAACTGCTCCTCCTTGGACTGTCACTAAGGTTATGGATTCAAGTACATGGAAAATTATAGGAACACTGTTAGTGTTTCTTACAATTATGTAAGCAATTATTGTAGGCCTACTTAGGATATAAGCAGGCTATAAACAGAACTGTTTGTGGTGAAGAAGCACTGCTGATTTCAGCACCTGCATTAATACTAGCTTCCCAGACTTCTTCCTGAGAGACAGTGTTACTCTAGGATGACCTGTGTTACCTGCAAGATGGTTTTAAATGCTTTATATTATGTAGTCTTTTCTTTTAAAAGGAGAGACCAGTTTGCCTAGGTTATAATTGAGGAAATGACTAAAAGGTAGTGAAAACAAAATACATTTTTATAGCCTTTTCTTATTTCCTCAAATTATTATTCGTTGGGTTGAAAGCAGCTTATTTCTCTCTTCTTTCATGAAAGTTCTGTGGAGAATGAAATTAATATTTTACACTGTGTGAATTCCTGAATTAATGCACTGAACCTTTCACCTCATGAGAAGAAAAAGAAAAAACACTCAAAGCAATCCAAACTGAAGCAACTAGATTTCTCAAAAACATGATGTTAAGGCTGACATACTTAATATACAGAGTCAATCCCTGATACAGTTTGTCTTCCACTTGAGCTGTTGTCATAAACCAAAAGTGACTTCAAGTTACTGTTTGTTCATTTTTGAAGAGTATTGTTTATACATAACTTGCAACTTAATGTTTCCGTGGATGCAATTAAAGCTAGTATTTGCCTTGAGGCAGTTCTTTGTTTAGATTGATGGGCATGTGTGCATTTTCTGTCCTCCCTCAACTACTGCTTAAACAGTTAAAGTTTCTGTCGTGGAAGAAGTAGCAAGTAAAGAAATCTTGAGAGAAACTTTTTACTGCAGTGAACTTCTTTTCAGTTAATAGTGAAATTTGCTTAATACTTTCTCGAAGTTGACCATCTGTGCCTGAGGCAGAGTTATAAAAATCCATAGCACATCATCATTTAAAATAAATATGGAGTTTCCTTCTAGGTGAGAGGGAAGGAAAGGAGAAACTATGAGATAGGTGCTAGCCATGTAATTTACAGTATTACTGCACAGAGCTCAGAAACCATGTTGATAAGTGTGCTTCAGTAATCCAAATAGGCTAGAATAATGCAGGAAATAGTGTAAAGAGAATAAATATTTAAGACTGAAATACATTAATACTAAAATTCTCATCTAGCTAGCATGCTTTGCTTTACTTCTAAAATCTGGTTTGGAAGTTTAGGAAAAGCAGTGCCAGGGGTTGACTTACTTTCCTGTTTACTTCCATGAACTTGTTAATTGTGTGCTATGGGGAAACACCTGCCCTTTTTCTCCATGCACTCGTGTCCTTAATGACAGACTGTAAACCAGTCACCACAGTATGTAGCTCCAAATCCTAGGTTCACTTCCTTACTGGGAAGCATTTTCTTTGCTGACTTGCTCTTACACAATGCATTGCAGAAATATTACGCACACTGATATTTCAAATTAAAATTTCTGAAAATCTGATTTCTGTGCTTGTTTGGGTCACTAAAACTTGGAGATGATGAAAAAAAATAGTTTTGACTTAAGTCTGGTGTTCTTACGCAAGTTGCTTACCAACCCTAGGATACAATGGAAGCTTACTGTATATGGGGTTTATGTTTTTATCAGAGCATGAAAATCTTTCTCTTGGTATTTTGAAGAGGAACAATGAGTTGTTAGAATTGGATTGGGAAGGATCAATATTTTAAACGATGGCAGTGTGTTTGGTTTGCTTGTTTTGTTTATCTTGTTCTTTTGGGTGAATTTTGTTTGTGTTTGGACTGGGAGTTTTTTGGCTTTGTTTTATGTGGGTTTCGTGTTTTGGGGTTTTTTTCCTTTGTGTTCTGTGGGTGGGATGTTTTTTTAGCTCAGTTGTGTATGGTGGGGATTGTCAGGACTGTAATTCAAACTGCGGGATGTTTCTGCATTTAGACACTTGAGATCAGTGCTAACCTGCGATTCTTAGGAACATAGCAAGACAGAGTACAGTCCCAAAACTGCTTTGACAGTGGTTTAAAACACAAACCATTTAAAGACAGTGAGATAACTGTAAAGAACTTTGTGAATATGCACTATAGTGAGATTTCTTCTACTTTTGGAAAAGAACAAACTAAGATTACACTAACTGCACATAATAAATACTTACGCATAGATTGAGGCTAGAGTTTACCATAGAATAACTGTCTTGCCCCTTGGTCCTCTGAAATATTTCAGAATAGTACAGATGACTCTGTATTCTCTGGAAAAACCAGCTATTTGACAGTGTCATATTGCAGTCACAAACGGATAAGCTCTTTTCCCCTGATGGAAATTGTAGGAAGCGTTCATCCTCTTTAATAAGAAAACAAATATTTGCTGTAAGAAATATGTTATAAGAAGACAGATGCAAGCAATTCACTTCAGACTTTTCCTGCAGTGGAAAAAACTTTCTTATTAGAATTGAAAGCATATAATTAAATCACTGGTATAGCTGCGCTGGGGAATTACTGGCATTTATTTAATTTGTAACAATATGCATCAATTCAGTACTTCTAACTATTGAGTTTCAGACAAAGCTGAGAAGACTTCTGTACCCCCCTCAATGTGCTATTCAACATAGCAGTTACACTTAGCTTTAGTTTGACATAGACAGACATTAATTCTTTTCAAGTAATTCCCTATATAAACATGTAAATTGCCTGAAGATTTAATATGAAGATAAGCTTTTCCAAATCATCAGTTTGTTCTTCTCTAAAAGCTTTGATGTTAGCAGCAGAGCTGCCTTTCAGCTTTGTGTTTTTCCAGTATTCCTTAGGAACAGTAGTGTTATATGCCAGTTTATCCAACAATGTGTTGTTGAAATGGGGTTTATTTCATCCTGTTCTTACTTTGGGGAGAGACCTAGTGTGGATCCTCATTTGTGCCTTGAATTTTGCACCCCATGCTCTATTCTAAGGTATTTTTTTAGCTGAATGAAATGTGTGTTACCCAGCTGGACTATAGAAGATTTAATTTCTAAAAATGAAAAAGCCTCATTCCTCCCCCACTCGCCTGCTTTTCCATTCATACTTTTTTCCTCCATTTCTTGAAGGCTTGAAACCTTGAAAAAGTCTGTTGCCGGTGGCTAAATTTGTGAATGATCACTCAGAACTAGCTTGATGGTATATGAGACATTGCTAATGTCTCCTTCAATTTATCTTCTTGCTTCTTGTGCAAGAATACTCATTTATTCTACCAGCAACCGGTATCTTATTCAGAGATTTCCCAGACAGGAAGACAGAAGACTTTCTGTTAAGATGTACACAGAGAACTTCAGCTCAGTTAGGTTTCTCTGTCTGTGCCTTTAGGGTGATAGATCTGTATGTTCGAAACCAAGGGAATCTATCAAATGTTTCACTGAGTTACTGTATATTGTAATGTTTTCCTTGGCTCTTAGAATTTCCTCAGATATCCTAAGTCTGTAGCAAATGCTACATTCTTCAGTAATAATTCAATTGCTGTGTTTGGTGGTTTGGTTTGGTTTGTTTTGGGGTTTTTTTGGTCGGTGTGTTGTTTTTGTTGTTTTTGTATTTTAAATTATTTATTTTTTAGTATTTTCTTCATAATAGGTGTTTTGGTTTTTTCCAAGGTAGGTGCAATCAAACCTAATACGTATTTTTAGGGAACCATAGAGTCATAGACTGTTAGGGGTGGAAGGGAACTCTAGAGATCATTGAGTCCAACCCCCCACCAAAGCAGGATCACCCAAGGCAGGATGCAGAGGAACAGATCCAGACAGGTTTTGAAAGTCTCCAGAGAAGGAGACTCCACAAGCTCTCTGGGCAGCCTGTTGCAGGGTCTGTCACCCTCCCAGTAAAGAAGTTTCTCCTCATGTTGAGGTGGAACCTTCTATGCTCAAGTTTATACCCATTATTCCTTGTCCTATTACTAGGCACTACAGAAAAGAGATTGGCTCCTTCCATTTGACACCCACCCCTCAGATATTTATAGACATTAATCTGATCCTCTCTCAGCTTTTTCCTCTCAAGACTAAACAGCCCGAGTTCTCTCAGTCGTTCTTCATAGGGGAGATGCTTGAGTCCCTTAATAATCCTCATAGCTCTCCATTGGAATCTCTCCAGTAGATCCTTGTCTCTCTTAAACTGGGGAGCCCAAAACTGGATACAGTATTTCAGATGTGGTCTCAGTAGGGTAGAGAGGGAGGAGAACCTCGTAGACCTGCTGAACACAGTTTTCTTAATGCAACCCAGGATGCCATTGGCCGTTTTGGCCATGAGGGCAATTGCAGTCCCGTGGATAACTTACTATGCATTAGGACTCCAAGGTCTTTCTCTGTGGTGCTGTTTTCCAGCAGGATGACCCCTAACCTGTACTGGTGCCTGGTGTTATTCATCCCCAGATGCAGGACTCTACACTTGACCTTATTGAACTTCATGAGGTTTGCTTTCGCCCAGCTCTCTAACCTGTCCAGATCTCATTGGATAGCAGCACAGCCTTCTGGTGTGTCAGCCACCCCTCCAGGTTCATATCATCAGCAAACATGCCTAGGGTGTGCTCTATCCATTTGTCCAGGTTGTTGATGAAGATGTTGAAAAACTGGACCCAGTACTGATCCCTGGGGAACACCACTGGGCACAGGCCTCCAACTTGACTCTGTGCCGCTGATCATAACCCTCTGAACTCTGTTGTTGAGCCAGTTTTGAATCCACCTCACAGACCAATTGTCTATTCCACATTTCTATGAGGATGTTATGGGAGACAGTATCAAAAGCCTTACTGAAGTCAAGGTATATATAAGCTCTCCCTTCATCCACTCATTTGGTCATGGCTTCATAGAAGTATATCAGCTTAGTCAAGAAAGATTTCTCTTTGGAAAATCCGTGATGGCTACTCCTGGTAACCTTCTTTTCTTCCATGTGTTTAGAGATGGCCTCCAGAATGAGCTGCTCCATCACCTTTCCAGGCTTGGAGGTGAGGCTGACCAGTCTATAATTGCCTGGGTTGCATCTTGCCCTTTTGGAAGACCGGAGTGACACTGGCTTTCTTCCAGTCATCAGGAACCTCTCGGGTTCTCCATGATTTTTCAAAAGTGATGGAGAGCAGCTTGGCCACAGTATCAGGCAGCTCTCTCAACACAAGTGGATGCACCCCATCGGGGCCTGTGTGTTTTCAGTTTATCCAAGTGATTTGTGTGTTTCCAGTTTATCCAACTGATCTCTAACCTAGTCCTGACTGACTAGTGGAGTGTCTTCCTCTCTTCAGTTCTGCTCTCTTATTTCCAGTGATTATGGTTCCTGAGGGCTGGTCTTAGGAGTAAAGACTGAGGCAAAGAAGTCGTTCAGCAACAATGCCACCTCTGTATCCTCTATTACGGTATCTCCCACCTCATTTAACAGTGGCCCCACTTTATCCCTACTCTTCCTTTTCTCATTGATGTGTTTGAAAAAGCTCTTCTTGTTTTCTTTCACCTCCATGGTGAGACTAAGTTCCAAGAGAGCCTTGGCCTTTCTTGTTGAGTCTCTGTGTACTCTGGCAGTATTCCTATAATCCTCCCAATTAACCAGACTTTTTTTTCCACATATTGTAAAGCTCCCTCTTCCATTTGTTTTTTTTTTCAGGAGCTCCTTGCTTATCCATGCAGGTCTCCTGCCTAGAGAAGGAGTTGGTTTCTTACAGTCAGAAAGTCAAAGACATCATGCTGGAGGATAGTTGTTTTTGTGTTGCTGTTTTGTCTCTGTTTCATGTAAAGGTCAAGCAAAGATGTTTTTTCAAAAATAAGCTGTTGAGCCCTGAAGGGTTAGCCCAGAACTTTGAGTAGACATTTATTTGGACATCAGCTTTTAACTGGAGCAGGAGGCCTTTGATCTAGTGCATACCATGTTATTCTTCACAAAGTCTATTGCTTGTCTTTTGCCATATGGGATTATTGACTTAGAATAGTATAAATGTTCTGGCTGGAAGAGACCTTCAAGATCATCAAGTCCAACCTTATTCCTAGCCCTATCAAAACCACTAAACCATGTCCCTAA
>JAAGNO010025593.1:63970-82570 GCA_033439905.1 Ceryle rudis | reverse complement strand
CTGTCACAGAAGGAGATCAGGTTTGTTAAACAGGACCTGCCCTTCATAAACCCATGCTGACTGGGCCTGATCACCTGTTTGTCCGGCATGTTCTGCATAATGGAGTCCAGAATGATCTGCTCCATCAGCTTCCCTGACTTGTTCTGTTGATGTCATTTTTGAGTTGTCAGGAAGATACATCTTTCTGAACAGGAGAAAAAAAAAAAAAGTCTACAGAAGGACAGTATGTTTATTTTTTTATTTTTGTGTCCAGTTTTATTCCCTGTATAAATCTGTTCATGATCTCCATAGTCCAGCTAGGTAGATAAATTCACCTGGCTTCCAGAAAGTTGTTGAAGTTCTCAGCAAATAACTTTTTGTTCAGCTGCCTTTTAAACCTTGCTTTCAGGTGTTGGCCAGTTTAAGTGACCAATAGGACACCTTAGATGGCTAAGAACATTGAGTGCAATCTTGATTTCGTGCCTGTTACAGATTGGAAATGCACAGCAACTGACGGTGGTGGTGACATACCACCATGTGATGCGTAAGGAAGTCCTGAATTTTGTACAAGCTTTGTAGCGATTTTAAACATGGATCTCTGAAGGCTACTTACAAAGCAGTGTTTTGGGGAAAGAGGTGTGGTTTTCAGTTACAAAAAGAAGTATCATTATTGCATAAATATTCCCACGGCTGTGTTTTGGAGAACTGGTCTCAGCTGGTAAGATTAGAAATGGTTTATGCATAGTGACTGGGCTCATTAACTCAGCTGCAGAACGGTCTGGGAATCAAACTGCATTAGGAACTCTTAGGTAGAGGTACATATATTTTGATTTTGTGACTTAGTGAAGTATTTGAGCTCTCTCTAATACTGCATTCAGTAATGATTAATGTTTGCTATGTCGGTCTTTTCATCCTAGTGATGAAAAGCAAATGTCTTGAAATTTTAATGGTACATAGGCATAAAGAGGAGCTTACTGTATAGCTGAAGACAGGTCCTAAAAGATGCGCTTGCCTTCGTAAGACAAGAAAGCTGAATGAAAGGCACTATCCACACTTAGTCTAAAGAAAATGCTACTGATAGCGAGTTCAACAGCTCTGATCAATGACTCTACCTAAGAAGGAAGTTATTCTACGAGAACAATTCCTGATATTGATTGAAGCACCTGAAAATTGCATTCAGACTATCTGCAGTTGTATACTTCTGGTTGTCAGGGTAAAGCTTCTAGGGAAGGAGTTAAGCAAATAGAACCTATACTGGAGGAACACACTATTTTGAAGGAAGCTTTCCCAGCCCCCACCATATGGACACTCTTGTGGCAGATAGAACAAGCTCCTTTCCTTGTGAACCATTCACCAATATCAGCTCAGCTGATGTGTTGCAAGTGATGATGTGCAAGGGAGGGAATTAACAAGGGAGGGAATTAACAATTGCTGTGATTAGTATTTAGAGGACTTGTAAATCAGGCTAATTTTAATTTTTAAAGCAAAATGTGGATTCTCAAGAGAGACTAAGAGAATTGTTCAGGAGATGAGCCTTAAAATTCATAATTGCCATTAAATAGTAAGAAGCATGAACAAAGTAGATCTCTCTGATTTTACTAAGCGTTGTAATTCTCTGTTACTTCCCCCAGCACTTATTCCTGACCAAGTTTATGCTTAATATATTATCTTCTATATGCTTTACTCAGTTCCAAAGGAGAGATGATTACATGGCTCATGCTTCTTTGTCTGCTCTACAAATGCTAACTTGCTGGGTTTGGGTTTTTTTTTGTTTGTTTGTTTTGTGTATGGGAGTTTGGGGGGTTTTAATTCAGTCTAATTGGTTAAAATTTTCATTAAACCAAGAGTAACTGTTGCTAGTTTTGAAGTTTTCACTTTTTCAAGTGAGAGCTTTTACAGTTTTTTCCAGTTATATTAGTCTGAAAGAAGCTATGGCTTTTTGGTTGTAACCTTGCTTCTTTCATGTGCTTGAATGACTTTGTCTAATACATTCTTATCGTGTTCCTTCTGAATGAAATATTTGTTATGAAACTACTGTGTGTTGCCTCTGTGTGTCATGCTGTGCCGTGTCTTGATGTCATTATGTCTCATGAACTTGCTGCCCTATTCAGATTGATGTCTGTCTGCATTCATACCTAAACTAATTTGGCTGTAGTGGGTATCCTAGGTTTAAAGGCATGTCTCAAAACAACTCTTTACTATCTGTTAACTAATAAACAATCAGTTCCCCAAGCCAGTACAAAATTTAATAGATTGTCTAGCATCGCTTGCGCTGTTTTCCGTAAGTGCTTGACTAACTGATGCATCCCTACTCAAAATGACAACTTGCGTAGTAGTCTGCAGATACTCTAAAAATCACTCATTACCATAAAAAAATAAAACAAATTTATTAAAGTAGTCATTTCATTATTTAATTTGAAGCTGTTTTCAGATTTATTTCTTCCTTGTGATAGGACTCCTTGTTCTTCCCATTTTAGCATTCTTGCTTTTGAAAAGACAGGTTTTCTCTCCTAAGAGCAGATCTGGTTTCAATCACAATGTACACCTAGATTTTTTTTGCAGTTCTGCATGTGGGATAATTTTGAGCACTGGGAGAAAAATTCTAAAACATTGTAACCATGTGCCTAGAAGCTTGTTTTCAGTAAAGCAGGTGTTTTCACTTGATACTACCTGCTGTAATTTAGGAGTGAGGGAAGACTTTTAAAAAAAAAAAATGCCTTCTTTGTATGTCTTGATGAGATGAATCACTCTGTAAGCAGTTTACTGTCCTAGCTAATACCATCCAGTGTCTGACTTTGGCTTTGCTTCTCCCTCCTTTTCCAGATCCTGGAGTCTCTATGGATAGTGATGAGTCGCAATGTGAGCCTCTTGTTTACTACAGTGACAACATTAGTGACAATAGTCTTCCATAGTGGAACAGCGCTTCTTAATTTTGTGCTTTCAGTGGTAAGTATGTTGTCAGTTTATATGGTCTGTTTTACTGGAGGAACCCAATTGCACAGGTTCTAACAATGAAAATTCAAACCTAAAGCATTGAAAACATCTCCTAACCTTATCAAATTTCAAAATTTGTTACGATTTTACAACTTTCAGATGTGTTGGTTTGGGGGCGTTCTAAGCAAAGGGCAAGATATGTGTAGCTTCTGCATTAAGGAGCTGGCAGTCTTCCTGTTATTCCATTCATGGAAAACTCTTGTTTCTGGCCTTGAACACTGAGGTGTAAGCTGTGATATCCTAGATAACTAGTGAAATCTTAGGGCATGTCCTCATAACCATATCCTTTAACAAGCCAGTGCTCTCAGAAGAGGGGAAAAATTGTTGCAGGGAAATGTCAGCAGAAGTATTTATTTTAAACAGATTACCTTGTACTCCCTTTTTTCATTAAGTGTTTACAGCAAATCTGTGTGAGGGGGTTGTCGCATTTTGTTTAACCTCTGTTAGCTCTTAATTGCAGAATGCTGTCTACACAAAGTTAATTCTTATTAGTGTTATTGCCCACACTGAATAGTAGTCTGAAACCTTTTTATTAAAAGTGTTTTCTTTAAAAGATGTATTACTACTTAGTGTACTATGTGAGCTAGATGTTTATAGTGTCTTTTGTTTCTAAATGCAACAGCAGTTTGGAGTAATTTACAATGGAGATGTAACTTCTTTCTTTTCATTTGATGTGACAGCTGTTACTTAAAAATCTCCTAAAACTCTGGTCTGGACCTTTTCCTGAGCTTGGAAGCTTGACTGAAATCCATGTCCTGGGGTTTTTTTTCAGAATTCAAAAACATTTGTTAGAAACCAAAGTGCTTATCCAGTTTAACCTCATTGCTTTCACTCATGCTTGCTCAGGAGAGAGGTCTTTGTAGACAAAGTTGCAAAACTGATATTATGTTTAATATCATTTTAAGGCAATTGTATGGATTCTCTTCAATATTTAGGAAAGAATAGATCACAGTAATACTTAAAGGAATGTCTGTCTTGAACTGAAGAAAATCACTGTCACCTAATTTTGTTGTTCTCTAGTTATCTTTCTGTTAGTAAAGAAAAGATTGCATGGGAATATTTCATTTCTTTTTTTCCTCAGTCCACAACTTCGCTCATGATGACACATTGAAAATGGTGTCTGAGAAGTTAGTACACTTAAAAATGACAAGTTTGGATAATAATTGCAGATGATTTCAGTGCACGCATTGCTCAGACACAGAATTTGTCTCTAGATGCCTAATGCCAAGTTCATCACATGCATGATCCTGCCTTTTTGTCTGCCTGTCAGCAGAGTCCTGCCACTTCCTTGGGAACTGTGCAGTCAGCTGGTTTAGCAGAGCTAGCTGAGATACTGCTGTATTGGAATTCTTCTAAAGATTAGATGCCCTAAAGGCTACTCTGTTTATTTCTGCTGTAGATTGAACATCTTACTTAAAATGGTCATATAAAGCTTTTACCAAAAAAATACATCAGTCTTGCACACATGGCTTCTTGGGTTTGACCATCAGCTTAGATTTTGCACTCACAGTGATTTTACAAATAGAGGAGAGATTTGTTTAATACACGTACAGGTTCTTTCTTTAGATTCTTGATAATGGTAGCCTTTGAAATGCAAACAGCAGAACTGGTAAGTTAGAAATACTTCAATCTTTAAGAAATAAAGCAAAAAAATCAATGAACAACTTTGTCCTGTTAACTCTACTTCAGATATGGCAGGGTACAGGGATATGCCTTCCTCCGTTTTTTATGTACAGAAAGTGTCACGTGTGAGTGTTGGTGTTCCTAGAACTGTGTAAGGAATATAAAAATGCCTCTCTTGAAGGCAATTACAATTAGTGTGCCTACCCGAAGAGCAGTTTGGTTGCCAGTGCTGTTAAGTGCTATAACTTAGTCTTGTTTGCACTGTACATTTCATAGGCTGTTCAGAGGCGTGGTTCCTCATCTTTATGAAAGGCTTTTGCAAAGATTCTTCCTACAAAAACTAAACAGATTTTTTTTAAAAACATGAAAAGGGAAAGTAGTGGATCTTGTTTTAGTAGTGGGTTTTATTGTGGGTTTGGTAACAGCTTATGACTGAAAGAGAAAGGATTTAAATTTAGGATATTCAGTGAATAGCCTGGAGTAAGTAAAGATTAATACAGCCCATTATTTGGGACAGTAAGTAAATGAAAATGATACTTGTTTTGAGTATGTACTTGACCTTTAATGTACTTTTTAGGATAACTTTAACAGTCATGGAGTCCATGTAGAAACAATATAACTTTTTAATTTTTTCCTTGTTCTTATTTTTTTTTTCTTTCCTTGCTGCAACAACTTAATGAGCAGAGAAAATCCATATGTGACCCTAGAATAAATCACTGCAGTTTTCTTAACTTCTGAGATGTGCATTGTTACCGAATCCTATTTGGCATTATGTCATTATTAAATTTACCTCCTAGTCACATTCCTTCCTTCCGAGCTAAAGGAAAACACTCTTGGAGTGAGGAGGAGAAGACCGGAAGTGAACTTAACAGTTCTTGTTCTTCTGGGGTCTCAAGGCACACTGACCCCTTTTGCTGTAGTGAGACTCTGTCTGTGTTTTCACAACAGATATATCTAACGGGTTATTGAGGGAAGTTTGTTTCCTAATGTGAAACAGGAGGAGTTCTTTTAAACTATGTCTATTTAGAGCTTTGTTAAAAAGAAAGCACTACTCCAGCTTTAACTGTACCCTTTTTTTTCATTTTGCAAGATTCTTAGTTCCTACAGAAAAATTTTTACTAGTTTCAAGTAGCACAGACTGATTTAAGCTTTCAAACAAGATCATTCCCAAAATGCTTAGCTTTTAAACTGATGACATTTCAATCGTGTTGTAGTCATCTTGATCAATAATTAACATAGTGGATTTTATTTTGATAAACGGTTTAAAAAAAATGTGCTTTAAAAATGAATAGACACTTTGCTCAGAACTTTCATTTTGAAAAATTCATCTTCCATCAAAACATTCAATAGGAAGTGCAGCATATTCATCCATGATCCAGTAAGACCATATTCAGATCCAAAGCAGATGTGTGAAAACTCGTTAGTTACAAGAGTGCCACTTCTAGTTCACTTCTGAATACAAGTTCCTATCCGCACACACATACACGTGGATGTATGTATATGCCTTTGTATGTATGTGTGCACATGTGTACACGCACTCTGCTCACAGCTCACACTTGATTGTAATGATTGAAGAGAAGAGCTCCATTTGGCTGATGGGTATCTACAGTCCTGTGGGGAATATGCAAAGTTTTGATACTGTAAAAAAAACAAAACCAAAACAAACAACCAAACAAACCAGCCCAACTCACCAAAAACCAACCAAAAAAACCAAACCAACAAACAAAAAACCCACAACAACAAAAAAAATACACAAAAAAAAAGAGGGGAAAAAAAAAGAGAAAGAAGAAAAACAAACAAACAAAAAACCTCCAAACAACCGAACAAAATGAAACAAACCACCAAATCCTATAACAGAGCTTCTGAGCAGAAAATTGAGTATGAAAGGCAGATACAAAAATACTTCCCAAGTCTATGAACCTGACTCCCAAGCAATTAAGTAATGTATTTCTTGATAGATGTGGAAATGCTGAATGACCATTTTAGTAGGGAGTATTTACCCATAGCTTTCTTCTTCAGTTCAATCTGTCCCTCCTCAGATTAGAGTATTTAGTGTTTTGCACTACAGAACAAATTTTACAGCAACAAATCAATTATCAATGGAAAAATTTTACTGTTTTATCTTTGGTGAATTCCTTCTCATAGTCATCAGCAGGATCTTGAATTGTTGCTTAGGAAACAATTTAGGTAACGTGTGGAATCTCAGATATCCTGTAAAAGAGGTCTGAAAACTTTCAGACACCAGTTGATACAGGTTAAGACAGATCCTTTTGCTGCTGAATGTACTACTGAGGCTGTTCTATTTATTTGAAGAGTCAGCAAGCAACTTCATAATAAGTTATTATATTCTCTGATTACTACTTCTTTTTCTGTAGCTATTGGGCTAAAGCAAATATATTAATTTCCCAAAATGCAGATAGTCTAAAGTTCAGTTGGTTTTGCGCTGTGCTGTGGTTACATGTGATTTGTTTTAAGAGAAACTGAGTTAGGCTTGTATCTTTCCCTAGCTTGTAGCTTGGTTAATACCATTTTATTCCATTGCTGCTCATCCCCAGCTGTCACTTTGGCTTTTATAGTTCAGGTGGGTATGTGTATGTTGGTGTGCTCTGACCTCCTAAGAAAGCAAGTTTCTTCTGTAATATCTGGGGAAGAAGAGTGTTTCCAGTCAATACAGGTGCTGTGCGTGTTGCTGCTTGAAGTAACCCCAGCTCTTAGTCATATCCTGCCTCCAGTCAGCCCTGTATCCTCTATGTTTCTCATACACAGAGAATCAAGCTGTTTGCTGCAGTAAATTTCCTTGTTCCCTGGCTGCTGTATTATTTTCAAAAGGCAACATCTTCAGAAATTAACTGAGACTATCCTAATAAAAGAAGATTCAGGGGAGCTGCTTTTCACTTTGCATTTTGTGAGTGTCAGGATGAGCAGATACTGTACTTAGAGCAATATGCTGCTTTCTGCTGTGAAAACTGCCCTGCAAGAAGGATCTGTAGTGAGATCCCTGTGGAAAGAAGACAAAACACCATTTGGATGCCTACTTCAGTATAGGGAATTCTGTAGCAAAGTCAGGAAATACTGCAGTAGCATAGGAGAAATGTCAAGAAGAAAATAGCTGTGCTTGCAGCATTACAGAGGATGCTAAATAAAATGGCAACAAAACATAACTGATATTGCTGCTGGCACTGGATTATTTCCTGTTAAACCAAGGCCTAATTGAGTTTGGGGTTCTGTATGACCTCAGAATGAATGTTAACAGTATGCTGTTTAAATGTGCTGATAGAATAGCTTGTTTTAGTAGATATATTGGCTTATCACCCAAGGCAGAAGTGACCCACCTAGGAAGATGGAATGCAATCTAAACCTATATACATGACATGTTGGGAAGGGGTCACAGCAGGTGAACAGCTGAGTGTGACTTCCAAGTCCAAGGCTGGGAGGTGGGGGGAAGTAGTAGTGCCATTTAATTGAATAGAAAGGAATTAGGAACAGAGACAAATGGCTGGAATTCTTGACACTGGTAATGGAATGTCACATGTTGTGTTGGCGTTTTATGTTTTTTTTTCTGAGCGTGTTCAGAGAGGATGCAGGAAAAGGATATGAGGTTGTCTGCAGGGGATGAAATGCTTGAAAGTAAGAGACTTATGGAGATCAGGCTGTTTGGCTTATCAGAAGTTTAAGATGTGGTTTATTCTAGCATATGAGTAAAGTGGGTGATTGGAAATAATGTGAAATAATTCTTTTTATTCTTGGGAAAACAGAAAAAAGATGTAAGGGTTTCAGATAAAGAAAAGACAATCCATAGTTTACCACTGGAGAAAACAGAATGGATTTTCCTTGTATGAGTTGTTCTGTTTCAATCTGGACACATCTGGGATGTGTGTTTAGCCCAAGAAATTGCTGAGCCCAGTAACAGGAAAATAAGGAAAACATAGTGGACTGCAATATACAGGAACCCAATACAATCTGATTTTATTTCTTTGGTCTTTAAACTGAAACAGTAGAACTACCAATACTTCTGCTGAGACTCATTTTCAAACTCACAGAGGAATATTGAGTCAGGATTGCCAGCCTAATAAATATCATAAATTTTCTTCTTGTGAGGTTTTGTTTAATTCATATGTCATATCCAGCTGCATAATGACTCTTGAGAGAACTCAGATTTATTTGGCAGTTTTTTGTTTGATTTTGGTTTTGGGTTTTTTTTAAGAATAGATGTTAGTATTCAGCAATCCTTTGATCTGCTAAACATGCTGGGGGGAAACCAAACAAAAATAAATGCCCTAACTAAAATGTTGATCTAGGTGTGACTTCAGGAAGAGGCTGAACAGGATTAGAAGTTTTATAGTGTTTAGCTATAACAGTTAAGTCCTTTGTGGACCAGGGAAGAAAATTATTCTTCAAGCTTTGTGTGTTTCTCTAAATTCAAGCTTGTGGAACAGTATTTTGTGCTTTTCAATGAAGTTCAGTATCTGAAGTGTAGCTGCATACTGTAGTTCTTGCAAGTATATATTGCCTTTTAAATTAAAACTCCAACTTGTTTTGCAGGTGATTTTTCTGACCACGCTGTTTTACCTATTGAGTTCCAGTGATGAGTACTACAAGCCAGTAAAGTGGGTGATAAGCCTGACACCTTTGTCTCAGCCAGGTCCCTCCTCAAATATAGTTGGCCAATCTGTGGAGGAAGCAATAAGGTATGTTGTTGTTTTCTTCCCCTTTCTGGAAAACCTTCTATAAATTTGACGTTCAATTACAGATACTTAGCAATTGCTGCAGCTTGTGTTTCCAAGACAAGTTGCAAACCTCAAAAGGTTTTCAAGAACCTAGCAGTGATGATTTTTCCTCCTTTGACTGTTAAAAGAGCAATTTGATTGGACTTGCCAAAAAAAAAAAAATCAGCAGTCTGTGCTGTAGTGAATACATGTATTTTATAAAGCTGAGATGCCCATGACAGCCCTAACCCATCAGGAAGTCGTGTGGTTGCAGCTATGTTGGCAATAATGACTAGCGCAGCTCAGTAGGAGCAGATTCATACAGCAAAACAGCTGAAGTGGAGGACCTGACATCTGTGCTGTATGCATTTCAGAGTCATTTAGCCTGAACTATTTTTAGTCTAATCTTGGGGACTAAGTACCCATTTCCAGCTGGAGTGTATTAGATGTGCTCCTGGAGTGCGTTTTCCCGTTCAGTTTCATCTGAGAGGAATCTAATTCATGATCTCCATGAACCAAATTACACCAAAGGTAGCAGCAGGGGAGCACTCTCCTTAGCCCACTTAAAACACTATACTGTACTGCACCTCCAGAGTGCATCCACAGGGCTTCATGCTTAGTTACCACTCTTATGTTTTACCTTTAAACTACTACGGTAATCGAAGAAGTGGTTTTTGTGCTGTTACACCTGCTTCATTGGGATTTCACAATAAAGCAGTTTTTGAGGTGGTACAGTAACAGTCATCACAGATGAAACAAACTGTCAACTCTCACCTGTTAGCAGCTTGAAACACTAACAATGTTGGTAATGAAATAAATGGATTTTATTTAAGGTGTTTAAATCACAGATTGCTTCTTCAAAAAGTTGAGGGCAGACTCCATGCTAAATTCTATACAGCCATTGTCTCTTACACCGCTGCTTTCTATTTCATCTTGCACATACACACAAAATACAAATAGATTTTAAACCAGAGATGTATTAGAACTTCTTTCCAAACTCATTGCCAAATGTTTGCTCTTGTTCTGAGGTGTACTTTACAAGCGAGTGTTACCTGTTACTAGCCATTTCTGGGTCCCTTTTAACAATGAGAAGGTTGTATCACTCTGCATAAGATCCTGAACAGCAGTGATAACTGCTGTAGTCATTTGAAATGAAGGGGCAATCCAGGTAGAAAGCAACAAATTTAGCATCCTGCCAAAAAGTTAATAGTCCTTCTCCTGAGTGACTGCTGTTAAGTTCTTATTGATCTAATGGTTAATATCTCAGTTCTCTCTTCTGAAGAATGAAAACAGATTTAGAAACTGAAACTTGTCTCATGAATTGTTCTCTTTAGCCCTTGGTAGTGGAGAATAGTGTCCAAAAAACAGGACATGGCTTCTCTGGGCATGGATGCTCAGCAAGGAGGATTGTATTAAATGCAAGTTTTAAGTTTGTAGGTCTTTGACGTAAGTGACCCATGATATTTATCAGAGTTTAGGATGGTGGAAAGAAAGAAGATAGTGTTAGAGAAGCCAGAGGAAAACAAGAAAGAAAGAGGCAGCATGTATCAGTAACTGCAAATATGATGAAAAAAAAGCCAGTGTCGGGAGAATGCAAAATGTGAAGCTGCTTGTCATTCACAAGAGAACTCGGCCTATGTGTTCACGAAGGTAGCCTGGATCTGTCTTGTTTGCTTGTTTGGAGTAGCCTGTACTTGGTGCCTTATTTAAATTATTTGGAATGCTGCTTCTGAGATTTCAGAAGTGGTAGGGTAGGAGCAAGGGGCTCCATTTGTAATATGAGTTATCGGATAATGAAACTTCTGTAGTCACTTTCATCATTAGACTGCAACAGCATTACACAACATGAATTCAGCCTCAAAATATTCCTTGTTCAAGTTGACCAAGAGTATAGAAAGATTGTTGAGCCAGTATTGAATCTGACTGTTTGTGTCACAGTACCTCAGATGTTAAATTTGTACGTAGGAGAAAAAAAGATGCAGCTGTTGTGACAGTGTAGGATTTTTAAAGAAAGTTGAAGGGAATCCAAGAGTTACCTGCTACAAGCCATGGGATGAAATGCCCTTCTAGCCTTAGATAGGAAATCTGTTTGTCCAGAATAGAAGGGAGGTAAAATGCAAGCAGCATCCATCAGGTGGTAGGAACCATTGGGGATTCTCCAAGGGCAGGACATGCCATGCCATGCCTGACCTGAGAGCTTGCTTGGCTGATACAAGGGCAGAGCAGTGAATGACAGAAGATGACCTGGAGGCACAGGAAGGACAAGGTGACATCAGGGAACACCCAGCACAGCTTCATCAAGGACGAGTTGTGCCAAGACCCAACATGAACCTTGCTTTTGCGGAGGTGACTGTCCTAGCAGGACAAGGGGAGAGTAGTGACTGGCATTTACTCTGACTTTAGCAAGGCCCATGACACAGTCTCTGATGATATCTAGCTGGGTGAGGCGTGGACAGGAAAAGGGATCTGTGTGGTGGGAAGACCTCTGCCTCGCGCTCAAAAGGATAAATCCCCTCTGCAAGGAAGCTGCTAGAGGTGGTTTGGCACAGATCGGTGGTGGGGCTGATGCTGGTGATTGCCTGAAGTAAGGGTCTGGATGATGGTAGAACAGGACACCTTCAGCAAAGTTGTAGCTGTCCCTTCCCATCTAGGGAAAGCAGGACAGCTCACGTTCAAAGAACCACAGAAGCACAGAGGTCGGGAGAGACACTTGGAGGTCTCCAGTCCAAGCTCGTGCTCAGAGCAGCCCTAGTTGTGTGGACTTTGTTCAGTCATGTTTGGATACCCTCAAGGATGGAGGCTTCACATCCCCTTTGGGCACTTTTGCTTTGTCCGAGTAGCTTCATGAGGACAATCTTTTCCTTTTTTATAGCTGAGATTTCTCCTGGGCCTAGTACCACTCGTTCAGCTGTAGTCACCAGTCAGGTCCATCCCTGAACATTCTCTTCCTGATTCAGACCACAGGCAGCTTCTTCTGCCTGCTGTTGTCTGCCCCATACCATCTCAAAGGTTTTGTGCTAGGTGCACAACAAATCTTTCCTGGACTGTGGAAACCCAACAGGGGACATAGGAGTCTAGATGAAGTTACCAAAGTGCCAAATAAGAGAGAAGGCATTTTCAGTGTTTTGTTGTTATTGTTTTATTGTTTGAGGGTTTTTTAAGGGTTTATTGCTCAGTCTTGAGAAGAACTAATGAAACAGCTAGAAAAGACCCTAAGGATGTAGTCCAGCACTTCCTCCTGGCACAACTGTAGTCTTCTGCTTTTCCAAAGCAACAGCTGACTCGTAACATCTTTGCTCAATTTGTTACTACTCACTATTACACCATTGCCATGGAGTATCTGGCTTCATCTTCAAGAAGCACTTGCTCTTCTAAGACTTTGGACACCCACAGGAGAGAGAGGGATGCAAAAGCACCTTTGGTCAGCGTGTAGCTTCTTAGCTTTAGCATAATTCAGTCTTTCTAGGTGTCTCGCAGGACAAGGAGGGAAATGCAAGCGACAGCCTGCTGCCGGTTTGGTCTTTGCCCATGTTGAGAGTGTGATTCTGTTTGTAAGCTGGGCATTTGCCTTTGCCCCGTATATCTGCCTTTGATGGACTTGTCCCAGTTCTCACAGGTAAGTCCTGCCAACCTCCACGCAGTAGTCCTCCAGAAGGGGACTGACACTGGATTATAGGACAAAGGCAGTTTTGCAAACTGTAAATCAGTTTTCCCAATTTTTCATAACTCTCATGATGACACCTCTCCTATCATTTAGAGTAAGCACTCGTGTGTGCTTTGTTGCTGTGCGCTGTCCTTGCTCCTCCGGATCTGTTGCATCTTGGGCAAGGCAGCATTTAATCTGCAGGGAAGAGGGAAGAGCAGTAGTCCTGTGTTGATTCTATAAGCAGCAGTAAAAAGCCTGGGAGGAAGATCACTGCCAAAAGCATGTGTGACCACAGGGTTTTCTGACTGGTGTATGAAGTTGTGATGCTGCTTCAAATAAAGCAACTAATTCAAAATTCAGAATGCCAGATTCCATGCTGGAGTTCTGTATGCCATTGCCTGCAGATGAGCTGGGAAATAAAAATTGAGGAAAATCTTAATAATCCTGAATACTGCTAACACCTCAGTCGCAAAGCAGCTTCTGTTCTCGTAAGAGTTTTGGTCTTTTGTGCCCAGTTGGTTTCTCTCTTTTTGTTTTCTATTCAATCTGAGGTCTTTGTCAGTCCAATTTTAACTTTCTTGGTGTGGCCACACTTCATTGCCAATTCTTCTTCTTGATGAATACTTCATTTGTCCTTTGTCTTTTGTCCCTCCTGCCAATCTGTCCCTTTTTTTTCCTTTTTTTCCCCCCCTCTTTTTTGTTTCTTTTCCCTCCTGTTTTCCTTATTGCATAAGTGAGTATCAGCACAAAAATGTGATGAATTATGAAGGTAGTATTGCACCTTCACCCTGAGCAAGAGTCTCCCTTGACAGGCAATGGTGTTGAGTTGCCTGTGAATATAGTAAATATATGATTTTTCTTTCGCTGAAACTACTGAAAGTCAGCTACTGGAACTAGTGGGGAAAGGGAATAGGGAGGGCCCTGGCCACACTGTCGGAAGGGTGATGCCAGAGTAGGTTGAGCTGCAGGAATTCTTTTGGCAACACTCTCAGTCATGGTTAGGAGTATGACGTGCTTTAGGAATGTGAGAACCACTTGGACCAGTTTACTGTATTTAGATCATTTTTGTTCTCAATACTAGTTAGTGATATTTGTCATTGTAATTAGAATTACATTAATGATGTAGTATGTTGAGGGGTGGGGGAAATTGTTATCTGCACATATCAGATTTGCTTTGTTCAGAAGGGTTCTGTAAAATTAAGTTAGTTGAGTAAGTCACCCACCTCACTGCATAAGTAGGAAAATGATGTCCTTTACCCCTGAAATAGGGAGGTGGTGCTCTTGGCTGGATTTTTTTTTTTTTTTTTCCTGAATGGGTGAAGTAGTAATTCTCCAATTCACAGGTCTCCAAAGTAGTAGCATGCACACCTTTGCCTGAACCATTTTCCTTTCCCTGAGCAGCATGTCGTTCTCTTCCTGAATGCACCATACCCTTCTTCCCTGAAGCTCCCATTCTGCTTGCTCTGGTGGAGATATTGCACATTACTAAGTTGCATGTTGTCACGGCCTCAGTGCAATTTAGTGTGTGCGATACTTTCACATGAGTGCATGCACACGGGTATGGCTGTGGCTTAAAGTTACTGCAGCTTTCAATTTTGGTGAGGCCTAATTACATGTGAAATGGTCTTAAACCCAGATGAGTATTTTGAGTGATGCCTTGAAATGCGTTTTAGTGGAAGTTTGTTCTGTAATGCCAGGAAGATGAGTCCTGTTTGTTTTCAATTTGAGAAGGGTTATCATTATTTCCTTCATTTTCTTCATTTGCCATGTACACCTCAAATTTGATCAGAATTTTTATTCGTTATATAAAAGTTACTTAAAATATTATTCCTCTAAAGAGGAAATAGTAATCATATCCTTAACTGAAATTTGCCAGAAAGTCACAGAGATTTGGTATGAAGAAAACCTATAGTGCCTTGATGGCTGAAATAGGTTCTTACTGGTTTTTCAACTTTTATTTATTAGCATTTAAAGAGATCTGAAATGAGCTACCATGCAAACAGACAAAAAAAAACCCGTCAGCTGTTTAAGCATCTAGCTGGTTTGCTGTGGCATCCCAGCAGTAATGATGGAGAAAATGAGATGGTGATACAATTCCCACAGAAAACAATAATCTTCCAGCATGTTAAGCTAATGCTTAGAAAAGCAAAATGTGTGATCTTGTTTATTTTACTGCAACATTAATAATGTCTTTCAGATTAATTTTTCAAAGACAACTGTTAACTGACTATGTTTTGACTGAATTTTTGCATGCAGTGTATATTCTTTAGTTGCAGGAGTATCTCTTGCAGAAATCTCTTTTGTCACAGGATTGCTTTTAACAGGACCTTACTGAAATTTTTTAAATTCTACTTATGGTGTATGTTACGAGATGGAAATAGAATTGAAAATTATTCTGGCTTAATCAATTTCCTATTCTAAAACTGGGAATAAAAGTTACTTACTTGTTTTTAAATTACATGGATGAAGGGAAAGCTTCAGTTACTGGAAAAAACCCTAGAATGCAGTCTATAAATCTAGAAGAGATGCCACAATGTTTCAGTATGTTTGCAGAACCAAACTCACTGTAACAGTGCCCTGATTATCCTAGTGGGATAGGTAGTAGTATTTATCAGTTGATGGGTAGCAGTACCAACATGACTTGTTCATAACACTGTTTTAGTCGTAAATATTCTCTTATATGGGGGGGAGAAAAAGAAAAGAACTTATCTTTACCTGTATTTCCTTTTTCTTTTATATCAACAATATTTATTAAACACGGCTGTCTGTATATTACCTTATGTACACATGATTTTAAAAAGTTATTCAAAGAATTCAAAGAAAACCAGATATTCAAAGGAAATGTCAGTAAATAATTGATTTGTTCATACTTAATCTGTACTCTTCCAAATTTATCTGAAACAAAAAAAATGTTCGTTATTGTACACAAATAATTTAGGTCAAGCACGTCACAAAGTCTGTAGGAATTTTACGGTTTACTACCTGTAATTCACAAGACTATGCAAGTCCATAATCTTTACTGTCAGTAAAGATTGGTGTAGAGAACAGTTTGGTTCTGTACACTGCGCAGACTGGTGTGGTCTATTTTCAAACAAACTGATGCGTTATTGGGAGCTTCCTTGTTTTGTATCAGGCAGAGCCAATATTCTGGCATTTGCTTCTTTCATATTCTGGGCGGTGGCACATTCTGGATACTCTTAACAGCAGTTTCTCTTAGTGCCCTTTTGTAGTTCATAGTGCTGTGGCTGCCCAGTTTGCTTAGGAGTGAAGGTGCCTGTAGACACGTAGAAGACATGGGTTACTCTGTGTGTGTGTGCACGTTTAAACACATAAACAGGTTTGCACGCAATCTTTAAAATAACAGTTAGATTACATCTTAGATACTGGTCCTTTAATTGCATATTGCACTTCTGCAATTGCCTATATATGCTACAACACCGACTCTTAAAAGCAGTTATTTGTATGTCAGAACTCGGTCTTGGAGTGAAAGTTTAGCTGGTACCATGACATAGACTTTATCAGTAATAACAATGACACTTGCGTCTGGAATTCAGCGCAGCCAGTTAGACGTTCCCTTTGCTTCTAAGGTAGATCAAGTAGCTAACTGGGATGGGTGGAAATACAAGGGTAACTGAAAGAATTACTAAATATACAGGGAAGAGATCTTCTATCAGGCCTTTTGAAGAATAAAGGGGTGAGAACTATTTTTTGTATAATGTATTGCAGGATGCTGTGCTTGCATATCTAATAATTCTTAATGTGGGTACTTAATGTTGCAGTTTATGTTATTATAACCTTGGCTAGATTTCTGCTGTTTAAAGTACAGAATTATTGTAATGTAAGAAGACAGCATGAAGGCCGATAGAAATCTGCAGGATTTCATGACATTTCAAAGATGTAACATCACAGCTTTAGATTTCTGCTTTTTTGTCATATTAAGTTGCATTTTAAGGTCAATCCATCACTTATTCTCTCCACCAGCATAAGCAATCAAAATACCCTCTTCTCTGTATTTGTGAGTCATAGTATTATAGTAGTAATAGTATGAGCAGACTGGGAGTTTCTTACTAGAAGACTGCAATGGATCTCAAGCTGTATTGAGTCCAGCCAGCTGTTGCTCTCATTCCTGAACTTTTCAAGCTAAAATGGAGATCTTAAAGAATTGCATCCTTACAGGTGGTGTGGAGAATAATAAATGTTCAGCATACAGCACCAGTGAATGCTAACAGCTAAGAAAGGCTTGAGTTAAGCCTAAAGGGAAGACGGACTGCATAGCTGAACAGCAAAGTAACAATGGCCAGGGAAATGAGAAATTATCCTTTTAAAAGCTGAAGTTTAAGCTAAAAGAGGAAAACAAAAGACTCTCAAACTGTAGTGGATAGAAATAGGCTTGAAGGATGGGAGATGGGAGGGGGGGATTAATTTGCTCAAAGCTTCACAAAATGCCATTTTTCATATGCAGCAGGAGAAGAACTCGGGGCGGGGGGGTGAGGGATGTCAAGGAGTACTTGGCAACAGCAAGGCTGCTTCAGGCTGTTGCAGGGAGGAGGTAAATTGATACTGTGTTTGTTGCTGTGAAGGTAGGTGGAGAGAGTCCCCCTGTAAAACTTTTCTTACGGGTGAGCTGCAGCAGAATCTCTCAGAAATTACA
Organism: Ceryle rudis; assembly: GCA_033439905.1. Taxonomy (NCBI): domain Eukaryota; kingdom Metazoa; phylum Chordata; class Aves; order Coraciiformes; family Cerylidae; genus Ceryle; species Ceryle rudis. Next base: position 64,971 of record JAAGNO010025593.1, on the reverse strand, counting down.
GTGACTGTAGAGAGGGTGTAGAAGAAACAGACAAAACAAGCTATAGCAAATTGCTGAGTGGATGATACTAACTTACCAGAGAAAACTCAAGGGCAAAATTAAACAAGAAAAAAAAAAACCCTGTTCCATGGAAGCCAGGAAGTACAGACATGTAAACTGGACATCAGTACTGTGCACCAGTAGGAGCTAAAGTTAAGGACATAACAGCAGCTGGTGAATATGATGTGGTCAGTTGCAAAGAATAAATGGAGTTTTCACAGAGAGTTCTGCCTGACTCCTCTTGTTTTTTGAAGTGATCAGCAAGCAAGACCATTAATAAGTTGATTTGGCTGCTTTGTTCTACTGAAGTTTCATAAAGACTTTTTACAGCATCTCTTTCTAAAGACTTCCAAGGCAATTTAGTGATGAAGTAACGGAGAAGGTTTCTGCATGGATAAATAATCAGTTAAAAGGTAAGAAACAGAGGGCAGGAATAAATGAAGGTAGGGACCTCTACTATTACATCTTTTCATAATTGTCCTGGGAAGAAGTAGAGGGACACCTCACTGATGTTGCAGAACTATTTGAGCTAGTAAGGGTGAGGACTGATTGTGGAATTGCAGCAGGTATGTAGACACTAAGTTAGAGGACAGTAGTGTCCCATGAATAAAATGACTGGTGAAATGTTATGCGTAGATGAGAGTGGTGTGTGCAGGTGAAAACCAGTCCACACTTCACGCAAACTGATGGCCTGTGTGCTGACTGTGACTGCTTGGGTGTATCTGCCAGGCATATCTGTGTTGGCTTTGTCTGGCAGGTTTTTGGTATCAGGGCAGGGGCTACAGGGGTAGCTCCTGTAAGAAGCTTTGAGAAGCAACCCTGTCTCCAAGTCAGACCCACCTCTGGCCAAGGCTGAACCAATCGTCGCCTCTGCAATAACATATTTAAGAGGGGAAAAGCCTGCTGGGCACCTTCTTGCAGAGGAGGGGGATGTGACAGGAACAACTGTGCTGACAGGCAGA
>JAAGNO010025593.1:35010-63933 GCA_033439905.1 Ceryle rudis | reverse complement strand
AACATTATACTCCCTCTGCAGCCCTGGTGAGACAGTAGGCTAAGTGCCTGCAGCCTGTAAACAGTGGAGCAGATACCTGCCTGCAGAGCATCGAGGACCCCACACTGGAGCAGATGGCTGCACCTGGTGAAGGCCAGGACTCTGAGGGAACCCCACACTGGAGCACAGTGTTGCTGGGAGGACTACACCCCATGGAAGGGACCCACTCTGGAGCAGTTCAAGAAGCACTGCTGGTAGGTGGAGAGGGAAGGACTCATATTGGACAAGTTCATGGAGGACTGTCTCCCGTGGGCCCCATGCTGGAGCAAGGGAAGAGTGTGAGGACTCCACCTGAGGAGGAAGGAGAATCAGAGAAAATGTGTGATGATCTGACAGGAATCACCATTCCTTTTCCTGCTGTGCTGCTGGTGGGGAGGAGGTAATCAGGAGGAGAGCTGAAACCAGGGAAAGGTGAGGGGAAGGTGTTTTTAAGATGAGGATTTATATCTCATTATCCTGCTCTGAATCAATTGGTAAATTGGTGGTGGTCATGTTATTTAAATTAAAACGATGTTGTTTCCCCAAGTCAAGTCTGTCTTCTGCCTGTGACCATAATTGGTGAGTGATCCCCCCGGGTCCTTTGTCTTGACCCTTGAGTCTTTTGTTTTATTTACTCCTCCCCATGACACCATGGCGGGGTAGGACCAAGCAAGCAGCTGTGTGGTGCTTTGTTGCTGGCTGGGCCTAAACCATGACAACATAAAAGCTTAAGATTTGTTACTACAGATGCAGAAACACAGAATATTACTGCCATGGTATGAATCTGCGGTTTGCCTGTTCCCTGAATTGCTGTGCACCATTCTGGTTCCTGCTGAGAAGGCTAGGAAGGCAGCAAGACTGATTAGAGGAATGGAGATATGCATCTGTTTCTGCATGAGGAGTGACTGAGCCAGTTAGGAGTCTTTACCCTGGAAAAAGGGATGTTGCACAATTGAGGCTTGCAAAATTAGAATCGGAGTGAAAAGCGTGACTGGGGACTACTCATGGTCTCTTCCAACATGAAATCTTGGGATCGTCAAAAAGCAAGAAAGGTGTGTTTGTTCATGCAACGGACAGTCTTGTCAAAGAATGGTGGAGTGGCAGAAACTTGCAGGATTAGATAAGGTTATGAGTAGATATTAATTGGAATTTCTCAATAGCCTGCATCAGGTTCATGGTATCACCTCAGGTAGAAATAAAGGCTGTGGAAAAATACTACTTTTCTTCCTTAGCATCTGCTTCTGGTCTCTACTGAAGATGGAATGCTGGCTAGACAGACCTTTGGTCTGAAGTACTTTGGCTTGCTGTAAGTTATGTTGCAAGCTCCATTTTAAGAATAGTTAAGTGTTTCACTTAGTAAGTGTCATGGTCTGCTCATGATAAAAACCTAGAAATGTTAGAAGTAGTCAATTCAGAAATAACCAGTGCTTTCAAATGTGATTCTCAGAAGACTCATTACAAGTTTGTGGTATATGTAACTAAAACATGCCAAAACTGTCACTAAAAATAATTGTGAATATTACAAATGCAAAAAGTATTGCAAAAAATAATCAGCTATAGAATTTCTTACAGATTGGGCTACATGTTAATCATTCTTTTTCAGAGAATGTAGAAGTTTCTGTGTTAGAGAAGAAAGTCTATTTGCTGCTATGTCTTTTGGACTAGTTGCCCCTGTTTAAAAGCCTGACATTTTGATACAGTCACTGAGCCCTGTCCTGCCTTGAGAGGTATAATATTTACATCGGTTACACCGTCTCAAGGGCCTATGCTTTGTTCAGGACTGTGTCACTTTATCTGATTAGTGTCATTATTAGCCTCCATATGTTAGAGCTGCTACCTCTCTTTGTTCAGTTGTATCATTCCTAAGGAGAAATTCATTTCAACAGCAAAACAGTTGAAATCTTGTCATGGAGTCAGCTCTGAAAATCATTTGCATATTTATTTTGCTCCTGAGATGATTTTACTCTGTCAAGAAACACACACTGCCACTTCAGCTTTATTCATAGCTAGTATAGATCTTCATGCTCTTTGCTTATTTTCATGGGTAATTTGAAACTGAAAAATAATTAGGGTCTTTTTTGTTCCTAAAAGAACAGAACTCTTAAACAGAGTGCAAGAACAGCTTAAGAGTTTTTCTGCAAAAGGACTTCTTCGAGTCATTTCATTCTTCGGTGCTCACTTGAAATTTGGGGAATCGTTGTAGAAGAATACTCCTTCAGTCCTTATGAGACAATAGCTGTCCTTCAATTGTCACTGGTAGCTTCTCTTTTACAATGGATCTTGGTGGTGTCTGAAGGAAGAAATTGAGCTACTTGGTTTTGAAGTTATGGTGACAACGGCTGTTAGTTCCAGCTGGGATAAGACAGCATTGTTGTGCAGGGAGGAGTTCCTGCCTTCCAGCTGCAAGTGTGCTGACTTCTATCCTGGTGGGAACACAGCTTTTTATGCCACTGCTCTGAAGGTTGGGTGGGGAGTAGAGAGCTGAGTTAGTTATTTAAAACTAACCCAGCAAACCCGAATTAATAGCTGCATTCATTATAAAAACCTTTGTGGCACATAGAAGAGACACTGCTGGCAGGTAGACAGAAGAAGGGTGCTCTGGGGATGAAGTGGACGCTTAGAACAGGGGAATGGGAGGGCTCTTTTCTTGTGTCAGTTCTGATTTAACCTGATTTGAAATAAGTGATGAAACTGTGCTATGAAGTTTGGAATGCATTGTGTTTGCTTTTATACCTCTGCTGGTTGATGTAAAGATCATATACTCAAAAGAAATTGAGTAGCTGGAGTTTCTTAAAGCATCATTTTGAATTAGTCATCTCTGTATACAGGAAGATTTTGAAACAAAGATACAGTACAGTCCTTGTAACACCTACTTGGAGAAGATGGGAAAATACCAAACATCAGTGCTTTAAAGAAGATGACAAAAGAGTGTAATTGTCTTTTTCTAATAGTGTTTTTTGCTTAGGGTGTTCTTGTTACCCTGCATTTTAATTTGACTGTAAACCACTATAAGGCTTGTCGAGTGTTTTGTAAGCTATGTAGGGAAATGTTAATTCTCACCGATGTTTCCAAAAGCAAATATCACTTTTTTGTATAGTTTTTTTACTCTTAATTCCATTCAGCAGCCAGGGTCAATATGCCTTTGTGATGAATTTAGTACAGTAACCAGTAAATCTCTCTTCTCAAGTTATTATATGCTTACTCTAATCTTTCTGGAAACTCCAGTTCTCATAATATCGGCCCATATGCTCTTCTTTCCTCCAGTGTTCTGGGAACAGAGAGACCTAGAAAATCAAATAGAGGTCAAAAAAATGAATGCTCTTGAGTTGAAGCTTGAAGCATCCCAGGAGTCTTCACTTTTCTGCCTCTTTCTTTTCAGTGGGGATTGTTGCAGCGTTAGGTTGAAATTTCTGAAATTTCCCCATGTTGCAAAAGGTGAACAACCCTTATCTTGCAGGCTCTGTGGAGTGAACCTGAAGTCCGGTAGACATATATTTAATGTAAACTTCAGTAGAAGCAAAGGGAAGCTGTAGACTTTTTATGGAAAATCAATAAAAGAGAAAATAGTAAAACCCACAAAACCCATTGAAAAATGGTGGCACTTTCCCTTGTGAAACCTACAAGGAAGTTCCCTGGCTTTTCAGTGAAGTAGAAAGAACTTTAACAAAAGAATATTTAGGCCAGCTACGCAGAAACATTTGACAATTTGACAGAAGTCAAAGCTCAGTAAAATGGAATATGTATGTCTAAGTATGCCTTACACCAGATTGACACGAAGTGCTCATAAATTACACATTTGCAGATGACAGCTCTTGCAGGTAAAGTGGTTCATCCAGATAAAGTGCCAAAGTGAGACATGAGCAGCAATTGGATTTTCTGATTTCTGAAGCCTGAATTACTCTTGTATATAAAAGGAAGCTGTATGTATGCCAATAACATATTAAGAGATGAAATTAATTTACTATCCTAATTTCACCAGGAAGGTCTGCATTTTACAGATGGTAATAAATTCATTCAGCGTTTGCAAAAGGATGCCACATCATCTTTAAGATCTGCTATCACAGATGCAGAGTAGCTGTAGTACTGTTGGTGGAGATTCTGGTTAGTGTTTCCAGCATTACTTTATCTGTCTTAACCATGAAGTCAAATGGATATGAATTTCTAGAAACTTTAAGATAGGTTCTTAGTTTTTCTGACAGAAATGGCAAACAGGAGTCTTCAGAGACTTCAGAGTTCTCCTCAGCCACACATGCCACAAAGCAGGATCCCTGATACCTTTTTTTCTGACTACTTGAGGCAGACAGAAAGAATGGAGGGGAATGAAGCTTATTAGTTGTGTGTGCTAGATGTAAGGAGCTAGAGAGATGCTGTACTGTTCTACAGTCTTTTACAGGTATAAGCTCTTTTGCTGTTGAACTATGTTATGTATCAACTTGCAAAATGATATCAGGCTAGGACATACCTGTTGGTCCATGATTAACTTTTCTGTTGTTCTTCTAGTGTGTCCATAGTAATAGACTTAACAGTGTAAAATTTTCTTACCGGCTACATCAGCAAAAGATATGGCAGAACTTGAATTTAAATTGGAATAAAATGAATGTGCGGACAAACATTACACTTGTTTGAACTGAAATGTGAAAACTCTGTCAATTAGAATGGCAGTTTTGGATGTTTTCTTATGAATGAGAAGCAGTTGGCAGTTACATTCTAACATTGTTAAATTCACAGCAATTAATTCTGGCTGTTGGAATAATGTTTCTGGGTTGTTGTCTTTCTTTTGGTTACCATAATAAGACTTTCTTCCTTTCATTTGTAGTCTCTGTGGAAAAAGCTAAAATGAGTGCTTGTTTAAAAAGCAGGTCTTTCTGTAGCTGTAGATGGGTATTTTAATTTCAAGTGAAGTTGGTTCTTAAGATACCTGCCTCAAGCCAGAGGCCTCCTCGCCTCCTGTATACAGAAATGTAGTTTTGAGGCATACTTACAGAAGTTGTTAAGACTTTGTTAATTTTACTACAGTACAGAAAACACTTTTATGGGAAAAATAAGGAGATACCCCGAGGACAGTTTTTAAATAGTTTTGGTAACTGAGATGTATTTGTGCCACATTTCCTGGTTGATTGATAGGAGAAAGATTAACTTAATGATTTAATTATAACATGTTGAAATTCGGCTTCTCATAGATTCTATTAAATATTTAGATTTAATGCTTCCTTGTAAAAAAATTGTTCTGGATATGTTGGTCGTTTGATTGTTTTTCTTTTTGGGTTTGGTTGGTTTTGGGTTTTTTTGGAAGCACTTGGAAAATATCAATTAAGAAGTTTGAAAATTTGGTATCGCCAGTGAAGAGTTTCAGAAGTTGCGAGATACCTTCTTTAGAGCACAAAGAGGTTTCTTTCAGACAGATCTAAGATTTTAAGAGACCAACAAGGCTGACAGAGTTAGCTTGACAAAAACATAAGAGTTTAATGGGCACAAATGTATATTTAGTGCAACCAGGAGAAGTGATGTTTGTTGAGTTTTTTTTTGTTGTTGCATTCTGGTGATCACCACAGTACAGCTGGCACTTCATCTCTCCAGCTGCCTGGAGGCTTCCATTGCCAGAGACCCTGTTGTAATTGTTGATGTTCGAAATTCTTAAATCCAACCACAGATAAGTTGCACGTACAGGTTAAAGTGGTATTTAGCCTTCTGGTTTTGTACGGTACCCTTAAATAAAATGTTAACGGATTGATTAGTTTCCCCTCTTTTATATGATGTTTATACTTAACAGAATCAGTTTCAATTAATAAATAGGTTCTTGTTGCAAAAATATTATGATGTCATAACTTGATATCCTCAGAAAGAGCAGACATGAATTAAATGTCACAGATAATGCAGAAAATTAAGACTTTTGAGTAGCTAAAATCTGAAAACATCTTGAGTTTTTAATGCAAACTCACTTAGTATTCTTATTGTGGCTTTGGTTTTTGGGGTCTTCTCTCCATCTTGCCATAATTTTCCATACCAGAAGTTTATTTTTCCTATAACTAAACCACAGCTGAGTATTTTACTCTTCAAACTAGATTCTGTGTTTTGGTCTGTGATTTTCCATCTTAGTATTAATTTTATCTAAACTGTGAAGTATTTGGGCTCTGAAAAGAGCCTGAATCACATATTTGTAAATATTTCTTCCTCTTCTTCACACACCACATATTTGTCTGTCACAGGGTGGATTTGTTATTTGAGGTCACTCTTTAAAGCTTGCTTTTTTCCATGCTTTTACTTTCCCTCTTCTTAGGGGGGAAAATGGCTGACAACAGTTGTTCCTAGTTCATCTGTTAAGTGATTCTCGCATTTTGTACAACAGTGTTGATCTGTAAGGTTTATTATACATACACTCATAACTTCCAGTGGGTGAATGTTAAATAAGGTAGCTTTGATTCAGCAGTCATTTGACAATCTGTGCATGCCTTTAGGTGGGAAAGGAGGGCCTTTCCCAAGGGAACGTCGTGCCTTTCTTAAATAAGGGTGAAAAACTGGCATCGTACAATGGTGAGTTATACCAGTTGTAGAGTATAATTTCTGTGGCTGTAGTCCTAGGGCACGGGTTTTAAGTTGAGGTATAGGGTACCCCATACATGTAAGTGGGCTAGTGCTATAAAAATGATACAGCATTTAGCTGCCTGTTTGCTGTCTCATGAAGCTGTGGTCACACTTAGGAGAGGAGAACTGTGTTTTGTGTTCAGCATGCTGGATGTAAATTCAGCAGATTTGAATTAGATTACAGAAGCACAGAATGTTAGGGGTTGGAAGGGACCTTGAAAGATCATCTAGTCCAGCCCCACTGCCAGAGCAGGATCACCTAGACCAGGTCACACAGGAATGCATCTGGATGGATTTTTAATGTCTCGAGAGAAGGAGACTCCACAACCTCCCTGGGCAGCCTGTTCCAGTGTTGTCACCCTCGTCATGAAAAAGTTTCTCCTTACGTTTATGTGGAACATCCTGTGTTCCAGATTTCAGCTGTTCCACCTTGTCCTGTCATTGGATGTCACTGAGAAGAGCCTGGCTCCATCCTCCTGACACTTGCCCTTTACATATTTATAGACATTAATGAGGTCACCCCTCAGTCTCCTCCAAGCTAAAGAAACCCAGCCTCCCTCAGCCTTTCCTCATAAGGGAGATGTTCCACTCCCAAACTTGGACTTAACAGGCTTTCTATTTGTTTTTTAGTAATGTAACTTAGTGGACAACCTAGAAGCTAGGAATCATAGAATCATTAGGGTTGGAAAGGACCTCTAGGATCATCAAGTCCAGCCTTCATACTAACATCTCTCTATCCACTAGACCATAGCCTCAAGTGCTCAGTCCGCTTGCTGTTTAAACACCTCCAGGGATGATGACTCCACTACCTCCCTGGGCAGCCTGTTCCAGTGCCCAACCACTCTCTCAGTGAAGAATTTCTTCCTAACATCCAATCTAAACCTCCCCTGACCCAATTTGAGGCCATTTCCTCTCATTTTATCACTAGTTATTTGGGAGAAGAGACTGACACCAGCCTCACTACAACCTCCTTTCAGGTATTTGTAGAGAGCAATAAGGTCTCCTTTCAGTCTTCTCTTCTCTAGACTAAATGACCCCAGTTCCCTCAGCCTCTCTTCATAAGGCATGCTTTCCAGAACCCTCATCAGCTTCATTGCCCTTCTCTGGACCCGCTCCAGAATCTCAATATAAAGATACTAAGGCTAAAATCCAGTAATAAGTATGGTGTGCTCTGTTATTTTCATCTGGAAAGCTATCTAAGCGTGTAGGACAGTAAGAGTTTAAGCAGCCTGTTTCACTTCACTGACCAGTGTTTAATCTGATGAGAATGGGCAGGTATAGAGGTGTAAGCAGATAAAGAATGAACAGGTAGAAATGGGAAAGGGCAAAGAAAAGGTAGTTTGTACATAGAATGGTACTGCTTCTCATAGATAAAAGGCTATTTTTAGTAGAGGATGTTGTCTGATGCTTGAGCAGTTTCTTTCAAGGAGTTTATTCCTGGAACCCATTGCACAATAAAGAACATCATAAGAATTTTGTGTCTAAATGCCTTAAATGACAAATGAGATGGATGCTTATTGTTTTCATAGGAAGCAAAAGCATAAAGGGTTCAATGTTACTTTTAGAGTTGCATTATTTGTGGCACTAATGGCTTTGCAGTTTTTCAGAGCTTGTGTATGTCTTTATAGTTCCCAGAATCTTATTGCAAATAAAATTTATCAGATTTTCTTTGGTTGTTTTAGAGGCGTATTTGATGCTTCCCTCAAAATGGCTGGGTTCTATGGACTCTACACTTGGCTGACTCACACTATATTTGGGATTAACATAGTCTTCATACCATCTGGTAAGAACTTGAGCGATTATAATCTATTTATAGATAATATTTCACAATTATTTATTGTACAAGATAAGAGGGCTTAAACATTGCTGGTAGTTACCATATCTCTGAGCCTTGCCTTTTTCTGTTTTCACAACACATCCCCTGCCAGCTATTTTACTACTTGTTGCTGGACGTAATTCTTTCTTCCTTCTATTCAGTCCAAGTCTTTCCAGCTTTTAACTTCATTCTGTCTGCCTTGGCTTTTATATCTTCCACAGTTGACAGGTGATGATATTTCAAGATGCCTAAATGTAGGAATAAATGGTATTATAAAAATATTCAAGATGCCTAAATGTAGGTATCATGAAAATGCATGATAAAAGGTGTGCTGCTTATTCTCAGTACTGTTGCCCAATTGTATTAACAGTGTCTGGCTTTCTCTTACTCTTTAATCCTAGCTTTGGAAATGGCTGAACGGTTTTCACTGAAAAGTCTTTTCACCTGTTCCTCTTTTGCCTCTCTTCCCCTAGTAATAGCAATAACAATAGTAATAACAAATGTACCTTTATGTATGAGGGAACAAAAGGGGAAACAATAAAGCAGCAAACCCCAATATACTAGGAAATGGCTGTATTATACAATCCAACTACCTTAAAGGCATTGATTGTTGTTAAACCTACTTAGAAGGTAATTGTTCTTTTTCTTTCAGCTACACACAAAATTTTATAAGTTTTTGCTTTCTGGTTAATGGGACCAAAAAAAAGATAAAAACCCCTTAATTTTATATTCATTCCTGCTGCATTAAATTAGAATGACAGCAGTGCTGCATCACTTTAGATTATAGTGGGTATTTGTATAATCAGAAGGGTGTATGCATACAGAAATACATAAATCATGGGGTTTATATTTGCCAGGTTTCACACAGTTCTACCTACATTAGTATGGTTGGCTGCAGGAGATCCAGTAAGTTACAATGAGACTTCTGCTTGTATATTTTCTTGAGCATAGTTGCTAATTTGTAGTTACGTAAAAAATTGAAATGTGTATGATTGGTATAACTTTAAATTCTTTAATTTAAATTGGTGCCTCTTTTGAATGTGACGCCTTATGACTGACAGTTGGTGAAGCTTTTCTGTATGCGGAATAGTCTAATCCTCCTTTTTTCCCAAACCACAGCTATAAAACACCAAGAGCCTTATGTGGCACTTCTTCAGTGTCTCATTTACAACAGCTGGTAGAAGTGGGACTACTGGTGTGGCAAAAGTGTCAGCATTTAGCTGTTAATATACTTGTGATGTATGTTTCTCTGATCTTTTTCTCACCTTTGCTTCTGTGTGCTCTAGCGTTAGCAGCAATCCTTGGAGCAGTGCCATTTCTGGGGACGTACTGGGCAGCCATCCCTGCAGTACTAGATTTGTGGCTTGTGCAAGGGCAGGGGTGCAAAGCCATTTTGCTCTTGGTTTTTCACCTCTTGCCAACCTATTTTGTAGATACAGCGATTTATTCAGATATATCAGGGTAAGTACATCGAAGGCTTTTTAAAGTTAGTATTGTAAAAATGCTTAACAGTCATTGACACCTTTAACTGAACTTTTCTGAAATACACAGAACAGTCTCTTCAAGCATAGGAATAGGTGTAGTGAGATCACCTCAGAGAAAGAAGTCTTAATGGCCTTAAGTGCCTTTACTTTACCAAGCCTCTTTTCTGTGAACTTTGTCACTTCAGAGTTCCTGAGCTCATTCTTGAAGTCAGCAAAATCAACTGGTTTGTTATTTGCAATTCTAAGAATACCTTTGCTATTTATCTAATCATTGACTAAAGTTCTGTGTAGCATTTTCCTTTACAGCACCTAACGCCAGATGATGCTGCAGAACAAACAAGAAATCCATGAGCTAGTTAGGAAGTTGAAAGAAATACCTTAATTCTTCAGAATGGATTGTGAGAATTTGTTTTGAAGCCAGACTTTGTGTTGTGTCACCATAACCCAGAGTAAAAATCTGCTGATCTTCAGATGTGTTGAGACAGATGAAATTGCAAATCTGGAGATAGGCTTCTACTAAGACAGTAGCCAGTGCTGTTTTCCTGTTGTGGGAGGTAGGCACAAGGTTCTTGAAAAGTCTTGCTGGGTGTTTGGCTGCCTCTATTGACTTGAAATGTCTCCTGGTTTCAGTCTGGAGCTAGGAGATGAAACAGTCCTGTTTAACAGAACTGCCAAAGATACGGACTGTCAAGTTTCACATGTGCAAGACTTGTTCATAACCGTGTACAATATAGATACGAAGTGGTACTCCTCTAGTTACTGCTTCAGTCTTGATCATCAGAAACAATCCTAGTAAACTGTTTGGATTGAGGACTTCATGGTCCAGACTTATGTGCTGGTACTAGTCCCTCATTTGTGATGATTTTTATTATAGTAGAGTTAATGTAGAACAAGGACTTCAAGTGTTTCAGTTCTGTGTTGTTAGAAATTAATATTTTTGTTCACTGAATATAATTACACTGAACAGAGAGAACCTAATGATGATATGCACAATATTAATAATAATTTTCAGTTATTTTGCATGAATTAAAGCCAACAGATGAAGTATAATCAAATTTTGATATATTTTTCCAAAGATAAATTGTGGATAAATGTAAGGCTGGTAGCTATTTAACTGGCAAATAATTCTTCTACTTATTAGAATACATCTTTTGACTGGAGGGGATGCAGGCTCTGTTTACTGTCCAGAAAATATATGTGGCAGGAATAGATTTTTCTGACAGTGGAGCAAAATTGTATTCTTCCCATTAAATAGAACAGTAAGCATCATGCTGTCTTGCAGATTAGATTAAAGCTATTTGAAATAGCTGTAATTAGGTTATGCAGGGTTTTCCAAAGGCATTACATTTATACTGTAGTCCCATTTCATCAGGTGATCTGTTGTTTAATTTACCAAAATAGCCAGAACAGTATTTAAATGGAAGCAAATGCTGAAAAAATTTTTTTTTGAAATTTTTAAAGGTTTAGAAATGAATTATATGTCTGCTGTTGGAGAAATATAAAGGTCAAGTCTATCCCCTCAGAAAAAAAATCTTGCCCGACCAGTAGGTTAAACTTGATTGGCATGATTGAGGTGTGTATGATGATAGTCATGTTTCGTGGTCTCATTCTTCACACAGTTGTGATGAGGGCATAGACTGACAGTGTGGGTGCTGGGTAGAAGTCAGGACCATAGTAGAAATCTGGTAGAAGCTGCCAGAGCTCTAAACTGACTAGCTAGAATTTTCACCCCATTACACTCAGAATTTAGAGCAACTTCCAGAAAATTGGATGCTAAGTTTCAGCTGTAGCTTTTTTTCGTATAATTCCATATTACCATCATTATTTTAGCTATAAAGATTAAGCATGATGAGCAGGTTTTGTGTAACTGCTGTTGATAGGAGTAGTATTGTGCACCCAAACTGAAACATGGAAAAGAAAACCAGCATGGCTTACTTGCTGCCATAATAGTGTAAATAGTGAGTGTCTATAGCTAGCTATGTCACTTTCTAAGATGAATTAAACCGTATGATCAATTCACATTTTGTAATCGATAGTGATGTTGGTGGTTGTTCTTAATTTTCTTCTTCTTGTGCCACAATTCCAGAGGTGGTCATCCTTACCTGACAGGTCTTGCAGTAGCTGGTGGAGCATATTACCTGGGACTGGAAGGAGCCATCATAGGACCAATTCTACTTTGTATACTTGTGGTTGCTTCCAACATATACAGTGCCATGTTAGTGAGTCCAACAAATTCAGTACCCACTCCATCACAAGCAGCGTGGCCATTACAGATTTCCCGGTAAGTTGTGTATGTCTTACACGTATGCATTAAGTTTCTACATAGATCAGTGTATGTACACACAGATATAGAAGAATGTGTGCCTGAGTTTTACATGTGTGTGTGCATACACATCTACATGCGTTCTGAAGTATTTGGAGAGTGTTCACCTCTCCTGTATTTTAGAGATAAAAATGATGATGAAATACTCACTGCAACTTGTAAACTTGAAATATTTGTTTAATGTCTCTCAGCTTCTTAAAGAAGGCTCTTTTAGAAAATTCACTGATAATACCTTTGTATCCTGTAACTTATATGTTGCCATTGTGCTAGGAGATTTTTGAACATCCTTTTTTCAGTGTAAAACTACTATTCATGGATGTCTAATAGTCAGTGTTCTTTGTCCTTAATAAGAGGCTTGCCTGTAAATGCTGCATTTTTATGCGTTGCTATACAATACTGAAAAATAGTAATGGGCATACTTGAATTTCAAAAACTGAGATGACATTCTATGCCATTATAACATTAAGAGTATGATCTTGATTGCTGTCTTTATTGAAGTTAATGAACGTGGAATAGAGAAATACCTCTTTAAACTGTATAGTTAAGGAATGGGATGAATAAACTTCTAATTGAATACTTAAGTTGGAAATCATATTGTGAAGTTATTAATAACTGTAACCATTTTAAGATCTCTACTGTCTTGTTCAATTACATAGGTTAGCTCATTATACGTATATCTTAAAGAGGATTCTATGGTTGTCAGAAATAATCCTTTGCTTCATTCTCATGAATAAGGTTGCCATCTTTCATATGTGTAATTTAGGAGAATAGCCACTCATTGGACCTGTCTGTAGTCTCTGACTTGCAGATGTTATGTTCCAAGACTTATATGTATGCCATAGGGAAAGCTTCCCACAGCATGCACAAAAATCTGCACGTGTGTTTGTTTGGTGCTTACTTTGTAGGAAAGCAGATGTTTGTGATCATTCAACGGATTTGTCTCTTACTTTTTTCCACCCCTGCCTACAGGTCATCAAGAGAGAGTCCTGAGGAGGTTAAAATGTCTGCAGAGTCATAAAGGTGCTGTGCTGCACCTATTCAGCATCAGAGAATTGCTGTCTTGAGTTCACAACAGCCACGGCCTTCTGTCCCTTTCCAGCTGTGCCAAAGGGCAGCTCACAGGGAAGCACAGCTTGGGGCTTAGGAGACACCACTTCTCGGACATCTGCTGGCCTTACATTATTGTGCACTTCGTCTCATCAAGACAGAATGTGTACTTCCCATGGCTTTGCATACTAAGGGACAGTTCAACTGCCTCGTTGAAGACCCTGAAGAGATTATGTCTTCATAAAAAGAATAGTTAAGAGGACAGGTATATCCACTGGAGTCACTATCTTACCTGCTGAAATTATTTACTTGGCTTTTGTTTATTGGGTTATTTGTGTTATTAAATTGTAGTTTTAAAGGAAGCTAATCCCAAAAATAATTATTCTTGGTTAATATGGCAGCAGAAAAGGTCTAAACCACTCATTGTTAAATAAAAGCAGAACATAATTATTTGCTGTTCCTCAAAGTATTTCTTCAGAGGCTTTGACCATCATCTGTAACCCATAACAACGATTAAATATCATCCTCTTATATGCACTGAAATTTAATGTTGTTGGAGACTGGTATTTCTAATCTCTGCCTGAAATTAGTTAGATGTGCAAATTGCTAGCTGTGGATTTTCCTCATAGCAAAATAGAAGGACTTGTTTAAATAGTTTAAAACTTGCCCTCATTTGCAGTGAAATCTGATAGTATTTTGCTGTTTACCCACCATGCCAGTGGAGTCGTCATGTAAACTAAATTTAATCAAAGGCCTTAAGTGTTTTCAGGCAGAGGGGATGTATGATTGTCAGGTCTGCTTCCAGTAATAGGAAGAAGTTGAGTGGGGATTGTTTAATGTTGGTTTTCAAATGCCATGGCTGAGTTCAATTAACTTGTCAAACAAATTTAAGTGTATTTTCAGAGAGGAAGGGGAGAGAGCATTGATTTTGGGTTAGTTTAGTTTGGGCTTTTTCTCCTGTATGCCTGTGGCCAAATATCTTAATAAGTTATAAATCTTACATATTAAGATATAACTTAATAATAAACAGTTTCTTACATTGCTGAAATGGTGCGTTGCCTAGGTGACAGCATCAAACTCCTCTCGTGCATTTTTCCACGTGTAATTTTGCCTAAATTGCAGTTTTGATGACATTTAAGGCCTTTTGTATTGATTATTGAAATATTTTGACAGAATGGATTATATAAATGGATCCTTCTTATAAATAGGAAGTGGGGGTTTTTGGTAGAAGATTCGTACTTGAACAGCTTTTCAACAGATACATTGAGGCCCTGGGTACCAAGTAGCAGATGCATATGCTTAACCAAAGAACCACCTTTCAGTTTCTAGTAACTTCTCTTGAGTTTATGTCAAAGTTTGATTGACAGTAAGTTATGCAGAATACCAATGTGTGTTGCATTTACTGTTGACAGTAACACAAATACTGGAACAAAAATCTGTTCTCATCTAGGGCTAAGGATATCTAAGAATTGTGTACAAACAGCACTTGGTAATGTAGATGTTTGTTTTAGTCAAGTTGTAGAAGTGCTGATAGATTTGGAAGGCTTTGAATTTCATGATACTGTATGTATTTTTACGTTGTTTCTAAAAATACATTGCCATAGAAAGCGATTGGACAGTACTCTGATACTAAGCAAGAAAGTCCTGCTAGAGGTTTGCAATAAACAGGCTGCCGCTTAAGACACAAATAACCTACTCTTCAGAGTCTCAAAATCAGCTGCTGCAACATTACAGATTAACTTTTATGCCTAAATGGGGTGGGGGTTGACTATGCTGGTTTTACACTTGCAGACTTGCAGGTTTGTCTTTGGAGGACAGACTCGGGCTTAATTTAGTGGTTTGACTCAGGTTCATCAAAAAGATGGAAATATCCCATTTAATATTTTAAATTTTGAAAGACCTACACATCCGTTCCAGGTAACTGAATAGGAGGGTGTATTGCTTGAATTAAGTAACAGGCCTGTGGCTTTCTTTCCTTGGTTTTGTGGCTCAAGTAAAATATTTAATGAAACACATTTTTCTAATAGTTGCTGGGTAGAGTGGAGGATGGATGACGAAGAACCAGAGGCTGTCACTGCATATTCTTGCAACATTCTAACCAGCTTGAATGAAACCACCATCATACTTAGGAAACTTCTTTTTTTAGTTCACAGTTCTGCACTGAAATGTTGTGTTCTCGTTATAGATTCTTGTAGGAAGCATTTACAGGTTAATGGCAAGAAATATGCATTTTTAATGTATTTCCACTTTTCCATTGTTGCTCTTTGCTTACTGGTCAAGAATTTTGCTATCCCAGTTACTTGTGAGGCAATCTTTAAGATTCCTAAGGTACTTAACATGGTCATTTAAGAGAGTCATTATAAAGCATTCTTTTACTTAAGTTTTCCTCTCCTCTCCCTTCACCTGACCTCTGTAGATCAAAGGGTCTCTGCTGTGAAGATTAAAATCATGTTTCAGACACAGTTATCTTCAATAATGTCAAATCAGTAAAGTCAGCTGAGAAGATAGGTTGCTGTTCTGAAATTTTCCTTTCAAAATGATTTTGTACAGAGAATTCATATCTGATGTGTGCTGCTCAGTTTGCTCTCCTTTGAAATGAGGCTTCATATTGATGCTTCCTGCTTCAAATTCAGCTAAGACTTGCCATGCAGTACCATCCATAGGACAGTCTTTCTCAGTAAATGTAGCTTCAGGAGCTCATGCTGTGTGCCATGCGTGGTTGATGAACCGACTGTATGGATCAGTGGTGGTACAGTAGCAGTATACTGCCGAAAAGAAAAGAAAAAGGAGAAAAGAAACCTCCCCATAATATCTCCTTAGAATATGCAGTATTCACTGCATTTCCCCAAACATCACCTTATGAAAAAGTGTACCTTGATTATTTAGGGTTTGTCTTTAGTGAGTATCTACCCAGAGAAATAGAAGAACTTGTCTTTGCGTATATAACCTATATACCAACCTATATTCTTTTCTGGAAAGACTCAGCCTCCTTAAGAACAGTTTAGTTTAGATCAATCTCATACTAATGTAAAAACAAACGGGTCATTTTGACTTCTGGTCATTGTAATGTCCCAGTTTCTGGTTATATCTGTAAAAGCAAGCAGCAGCTCTGTGGGATAAGCTTTTAGATGGCTTGTAGCTTTCAAAACAAATAGCAAACAAGCAGGGAGTGTGGGGGTGTGGGGAGGGGAAACTCCTCGCACACCCTTTTCTGTACTGGCATTAAACTACAATTGTCTCACAAGAAACCATGGGTTTTTGTAATGCTTATGGGTAAGATGTTGATGGCCTTGAGCTTTACTGTAAACAGTCATTCCAGGAGCAGGTTTTTACTTGCATTTAGTACATTTAGTATTCAATTGAATAAAAACAATTTAGAATTCAAAAGCAAATGCTTGTAGTAAACAATGTGATTTCATAGTATTATAATACAGAACTGTGCTGTTTCTTGCCACTCTCTCGTAGCAATCAGGCTCGTTGCAAGTAAGCGTAGTGCCAAAGGGCTGGTGGTAACTGTTTCTTGCACTAAGTGAGCCCTTTTTCCCCTTCCTGTACCTTCACTAAACGTTACTGTGCTGTAGCAGACCTAGCAGAAGTGAACGTGTGCCACTTTACAGCCCAGCATGTTAACTCCAGGTCAATGTAAATACTGGCTTAATTGAATGCATGAAGCAACAGGCGAGAATCTGGCACATAGTAATTTTGCCACCCTTGCTACACTATGGTGACTTTCAGCACAGGTGCACTGTGGCCAGTTGGGAGCAGTAATGACTTACTTGAAAGACTGTTTTAAAAAGGGGGAAACAAAAAAAAAAGAAGCTTAACATTATAGTCACACATATGATACGTATTTTTCAGAAATTAAGTTGATACCCACATGTCTAATAATGGAGACAGCAGTGAGATACTTCCATGCGCAATGGTGTATGTGTTTGCAGCTCAACTAGAGTACGTTTAGGCTTGCTTGACTTCAAGGACAACGTAGCTTCTCTTCAGGACTTTGAGGAGAAAGGTATACTTACCTGTATTTTGTCAGTGATTATTGGATTAGGAAATCCATAATCTGTTTAATTAAACAAAATAACAAAAAAGCATTATGTAGGGAAAATTGGATGCTGTCTCAGTATTACATGTTGTGGTTATCAGCGTAACTTCTGAGACAGTTGTATGGCTGCAGAGGTAAAAAATGTTTTTCAGAAAGCCTGAAAATACAAAACTAGATAAAATTGTTTCCCAGTAAAAGCAGCAGAATTGCTGTGCTGCTTATCCATAGTACTGGTGACAGAACACTGCAGACTGTGCTGCTTTTCCTGCATACCCAGTACACTACAGATGGAAAAATACCATTATTCTACTGCAACTGTGTAACTTTGTGCCACTGGTAGAAGGTGCTCCCACAATTGCCTTTTTCAGACACTGCATTTATATTATATTGGCTTAAGTTTGTCACTGCAGATTGTGCCACCTTTATGGGTACTACCTCTGGAAACAGCTGCAGCTTCCTTCAGAAGGTGCAGAAAGCTGTTGGGATTGGAGTTTGTATTCATTATGTTTAATAACGGAGGTAGCACTCTTCTAGAGGTGCAGTTGTTTGCCTTGAAGTTTGTGATTTTACAAGCCGAGGGATTTCCCAGTGAAATAATCTTTATTGGGTGACAGCTGTCATTGTTTAAATCCATGGATGCATCATCTTACGAATTTGTATCTTGGTTTGTGTTTCAAATGATTTTTTTTATTATTTTATCTTTTTACAGTTTTTGGTGAATTATAGTTTGGCAAATCCCTTATTATTTCTACTTCTACAAAACCAGAATTGTGTAAAACTCTTTTAACAAGTGCTAGGGGAGCTTGATCTTTAACCTGATGCTGCATATCTGTCACTTTTAATAAAGTACCTTAATGCTTTATGGTAAAATCTGAAAAGTTGCTTTCAAGTGATAAACTTGGAAATGTAAAAACAAAAGAAAAATGCAGTGTAGAAAGTAAACTTGGTATTTTGAAACCAAAACCAGTGCCAGAACTGATGAGTATATTCAGGGATTCTACATTGGGTTTGTAAATGTTTGTAAAGGATTCTAGAACTAGGAGCCATGTCCGTCCTATTCAGACTTTAACTGAAATTTTGGTCTAGATTTATTTTTTTTAAAGATACCTTAGAAAAAAAATATTGCCTCTATATAGTGATAACAAGTAACATTTTGTAGAATTAATGTTTACTTGATAAAGGTTGAGGAAGAGCCAAGCAAATGCTGATTGGATGACTGGAACTGTTCTGTTGTAGTAAATATAAAGTCAGAAAGAGCTGGTTTTCCATCTAGTGATACATCGCTAAGAGATTACCGTTCCTGGAAGTATTTCACACAGGTACTAAAGAGCTGCCAAAATTAATTGGCCATGAAATATGTCTTCAGTTCCCTAGTCTCTTAACCTCTTCCACACCTTGTCTGGTATCTTGTTTTGAATCTGGTTTAATACATGAGTGTTGCTTCAGTCTCTTTCAGGATCGATTCCAGGACCTGAAGGGCATGCTTTGAATGTCCATACCAAAATAGTATGTCCAATTCAGGAAGGACTTGTTAATTGGCAAGTAAACACATCCTTGATGTGCTCTGCATATGGATGGACTTGGACAAACATAATTCATGTTGCAGTGAATTAGAGATGGTTCTTTGAATGTAGCACTATGTGGAGACATCAAAGCTAGGCCCGAGTTAGAAGCAGGGTGTGTTGCAGCAGGATGCACATGCAAGCTAACAGAGTGCTCTAGCATTTGTTTATGCATCTCAAGAATTTTCAGCATAATGGTTTTAAAGCAAAAATGTTGATTTCTTTTCCTAGCCTCACTTTTTGTCACTTGACTGTTGTACACAATGATCCACTGAGGACCTAAAGTCAAAGTTACTTTTCCTGGTGTTGGTGTAGATTAAATGGAAGAGGCAGCAGAAAGCTAAAAAGGAGCCACAGATCAACAGTGAGTTCAGTTTAAGAACTGATATCCAGGCCATAAGGTTGGAAAAACAAACCCCAAATTTTTGGCCTCCTTTCTGCCAGTCTCAGCCCAAAACTGAAGCTTTCTCAAGAAGTATCAGCAAAAAATATTTTGTTGTTTATAACTTACTGTCTGTGTAGATCAATGTTTCAAATTTCCAGTATCATCACCGGTAAATTCTGCAAGCATACAATTTTTTCAGATTGTTACCTTTAAAAAAAAATTTCTGTGCTTCACTTGGAAACATTTTTATACTAATGGGTATTTACCTATATATCTATCTATATAGAGAGAGATATATAGATATGTTAACTAGTGTTTGATGTTTTGCTCAGAAGAGTAGGGAAGGGTTTTTTTCCCATTTGGTAAATTTCACAAAACCAAGTCCAAAGAAACTTCTGGCATCGGGTTTTAAGACTGGCTAGACCCTACTCAAACCTAACAGCAGATCTTTTGCATTACAGAACATGGGTTGTTCCAAAGAGTGCATTCCTACCCAGAACCTGTGGGGATTTGGAGCAATAACTCCTATCATCTGTTGACACAAATTTTGTCTGTAAAATGTACATGTGTAAGTCTTCAGAATGGAACTATGTTCAAAATTAATGTTAACCACAATTGGGTTTGGTGCATTACCTGGGTTTGCACGTGTAATATTGAGAAATATACCCCCCGTGTCTATCTGTGGCAGAATAAAACGTGAGTTAAGATTAAGAAGTACCCTGTAGACTCTAGAGGTATTTAAAATAAGTAATTTTGATTGTATGCACCAGTCCTCTTCCTAATAATAAAGTTTTTTGTAGCAAGTTAAGCTTTTAACTTAATATTGTATTCACACTGCAGTCCTTTGTACACACAGAATTGTTAATATATTTTGAAATAAAACTGTTAATGTAAGAAAACTGAGTTTGGTTTGAATGATGGGATCTTTGGAATGGGCCACAAAGGCAGCAGTTAATCTGATGAAATAACAGGTTTGCTGGAGATGAAGTATAAATACATCAGTGGATCTGCAGTCCCTGAGCATAACTTCATTTCACTGAAAGAAGCCACCACTTCTCTTTTTCCCCTTCACATTTCCTGCAGGGTAAGGAAGCACATGTGCCTCAACAGTAACTATGGTCAGCTGGCACCTGGCAGCTTGCTACACTGCCTGCAGTAACTTAACCAGACCCTACAAAAACTTAGGTTCAGCAGCTGTAGGTAATTCCAGTTACTTCCATTATGGCATACTCTCTGAAATGGAAATGCTTGTTTAGTGTCCAAGCATGACTTTAGATCCTTCTATTGACTATAAAGCAAAAGTGATCAAATCCTCCCTGCATGACTGCTCACACCTTTTGAAAGGAGATGGCTCATGTTCCACTTTTCATCCCTCTCACTGTTCTGTGACCAGACACATTGCCTAAAGTAATTCCTATAGCACAGTCAATTTTAGCTAACATCTCCTTAGTTCTCTGAAAGGATCACACCTTGTTTGGTTTAGTGCATACAACGTGGGGTTTTAGTAATTGATGGCAGTAACACAGTGGAATTTTTTTTTTTTTTTTTCCAGATTGGGGCAAGTCTTCCATGATGCTCAGAATTCCTTTTAAGCTGGAACCAAAAAGGCATCAGGCACCCCAAAGCACTTACACTTCTGTGGAAACTCCCTAGCTCTCATATGGGTTTTTTTCAAGTGGCTTTAATGTGCAGACACAGTGAGTGGCTGTATTAAGAGAAAACAAGTAGTTCTGTTCAGCACCTGTATCAGTAGATAAAGCTTTGTAATGATGTTGCTCAGCCTCAACTGTTCCTTCAAAGTAGTTCAGGAGGTACATGTCCAATAGAGTGAAGTAATATATGAGGGGTGGCAGGGTAGAGAATACGTAAGAGTTCTCAAGCAGATACAAAGGCAAAAAGTGTGTTCAAAGAAACGTGTTACTGATGTATGTTCAGCTTGACCTGAGGTATAATTCAGAGGATAATTGTTTCATTCTAAGAAGTCATCATCACTTCGAAATTACAAATTTATTCTTTGGAGAATTCAATTGGCTGGTTAATCTAAGGAAAGATTTTCTGGTGCAGTAATTTAGACTGTAGTAGATTTCCTTGGAGATTAATTTCTCATACTGATGGCCTTTAAAAAAACCAAAAGCAAACAAAAAAACCTCCAAGCGAACAGGAAAATAACCACCACAAAAAAACCAACCAAACAAAAAAAAACAAAACAAACCAAAAACAACAACCGACCAACACCAGCCAACTGTCTTTTATCCTCAGAACAGAGTCAGCTTTGCCTACTCAAGACCGGAGTGTTTGTTACGGCACCTCTGTCGCTTTTGAGGAGGATGCATACTGCTTTACACACAAGCTTCTGAAGGCCTCCCTCCTCAGTTCTTCTTGTTGCAATTTGTTTAGCATTAAAAAAAAATGCTGGGAAGGGGCGGTAAAAGAAAAGGGGCAGTTGAATAGTATTGACTGATAATTAAATAATTTCATTATTTTATGTTTGCTGGTTGGAAGTTTGCTGCAGCCTTTTGTGACAACGGGAATATTGATCTTGCAGTGAGAACAGTGTGATGCTCCAAGATGACTATGTGGTATGAACTTCTGCTACAGATTTTGCTTAGATGTTACATTTCAAACAGTCTGTACAATTCAGAAAGGGAATCTAGATCTGATTTTTATCAAAGGAAATAGTTGCTTAGGTCCCTGTCAAAGAAAGGTCCTAAGAAAAGCATCTTTCCCTGAGGTGTTCCAGAACTTTTTCTTGCCTGAGACAGTGCAGTTCTACTCATTTCAGTTCAACCAGGTGAAAATCACAGCTTCCTGTTCAGGTGTCTGAGTAAAAGCCTATAACCAGTATATATCCCCATCAGGAGGCAGCAATGTCAGATTTCTTCTTTCTTTAAGCTAATAACCTACAGAATTTTTCAAAGAAATTATGTTCTGTGAGGAGCAAGGCTGCTGGCTTTCATCAAATGCTGGTTTTGTTGTAGACTTTCATGAACTGAGGCAGTGGCAGGGGAATTCAGAAGCTTACACACTGGGAATGTCAAATATTTTCTTGTATGCTTCTCAGTGGTCTGTAACTGACATGAAATGTTATTTCTTTGCTTTATGAAATACAGTTAGTAGACAGTTGTAGCTAGACTGTCATTGCTGTACTATTGCAATTGTTCAGCGGTAGTTGAACAATTTTTCGATGCACCCTGACAAACCCTAAGCTGCCTGTACACTCTAAAGCCAATCAATTTCTTTGTGGAGTTTTAAAGATTTTTGTTTGTTTGTTTGTTTCAAGGATGAAATAAATTTGATTTTCTCCTTGCAGTATTGCCAATTATTGCAAATTGATGAAGTCCTATATGTTTTCCTATGCCATATTTATCTCAGAAAGTGTCAACCTTGTGCCTGTGTTCCTAATAAAACTATGGAGATGGCAATTAATTTGAACTATGCTTGCCATCACCACTGGTTTACACGCATTAAAAAGCTTGCCTTCAAAGCAATTCTGCTCTTATGAGAGTAAATTAATGTCCTTTGGTAACAAAACCTTCCACTATATTTCATTTTCGGTTCAGAATGAACTACCTTGCACTGGTAGTTATTAAGTAGATAAACAGAAATTTCTCAGTAGCTGTACGAGAACATTGGATTTACCTGGGTACTTTCAACTGTCATTACTCTCTTTATCTCTCAGGAATAAACATTTGAAGAAAATGATTCTGAGGTTAAGTTCTTCCAGCTGGGAAAAATCTACCATATCCATGGCCACAGAGCAAAGACAGTCCCTTCTTCCTAGATACATCAGCTTATTTCTACAGTTATGTCCTATCTTTCGAAGTAGAAGTGCTCTGAATGTTTGTATGAATTAAAATATGAAAAATATTTTTTTGGCTAAACTGAAATGATCCTTTGATAAAAGGGATTCCTGTCTTCCAGGCAGCCATGCACATGGCAAGTCTTGCCTAAGGAAATAATTCCCTTTTGATTGACCATAAAGAATTTCATTGACCTGGTAGACTCCTGTGAGAGCTGACAAACACAATGTCAAACTAACATCAAGATTAAAAAATTGGCGACACATATGAAAACCGATGAATTGTAAACTAGATAAATGACTGTAGAAAGCATAAATGAGAAGACTTATTCTGGAAAGCATTGCGGTAGGTTCCTGTGAAAAAATGCTCTTGGTCTATCACAATATTGTTGATGCGTATCAAAACAGGAAGATATAATGTAATTACTTTGAAGGTTAAATGCAATAACTCAGCATTTGCAATGACAGATAGAAATTCCTCTTGAGAAATTTTGGTTACTTGTCAAACTGTTCTTGTTTTAACACTCTATACGTTAATAGAGCCAAATGCAACGTGGTGCATTCAGAATGGTGCATCTATTATATTTGGGAAGCCAATGTCTTCTTTAAGTGTTTATGGTTCAGCTTAGGTATCTGACAAGATGAAATTTCCTGGTATTGGATGATGGTTAAAATAAATATGATCCCTGGATGTGAAAAGAAGAGAGCACCAGGTGTGTGCCTGTGACATCAATAGCAGAACTGAGAAAATAATTAGGCTAGTCCTGAGGCTCATACATTGAAAATGATGTTGGATAGCAGAAAAAGTTTTGAAACAAGAGAAAAAGGTTATTCAGGCCTGACAAATTTTCTTCTAGTAAGAGTCTAAAGAAACTCTGTATTTGGAGTCTGGCCAAGAAAGGGGTTATTGATGGTGGCTTGATCAAATGCTAAGGAAAAACAAATTTAAAAATCAAAGGGTCCTCCTTTCGAGTAGGCAAAAATGTCAATATCAGATGGCTGGCAGTTGGTCCTAAACAGATTAGGACTAGAGTTAAGGCATGTGTTTTAGCACTAATTAACCAATGGAAAAGTCTCATTGATGAAGGTATTATTCATACGTGAAGTTTTAAAATAATTCATTACACTATCTAGGACAACTGAGTTTCTGAATGAAAAAATCCTATGGCCTTTGCTGTGTACATTGGAAAACAGGGCCTGGAACAATCCTTTGTCACAGAATTTTGTGAATGCTTAAAATAGGGAATGTTTCATTCAGATAGACCCTCTGATGTACCTAAATCATCTGTAGTTGTCTGCAAAGATAAGCAAGGCCTGCTGTTGTGGCAGCTCTGAGATCAGAACCTGAAATTTCATGATAGTTTCTTACATCCTACTGATCTTTGTCCTTTGATGTATCTTTTTATTATAACACAAAAATGGTGGTTGCAAAAAGGCATTTTACTGGGGATTTAGGATTGGAAATAGGTTCATGAGTCATGCTGAAGCCACATAAATTTTTCAGCTCTATGTGGCTTTACTTTGATGTTAACTTGTTGACTTTTATGTTTTCAAAAAAAAATGTCTGTGATGTTGAGTGAAAAAACATTCTGCTTTTTTTTGGTCTTGTTTTTTAAAAAATGATGTCTTGCCTTGATCTCTCTTAACAGTAACATTTGTTGCTTGTGGTGCTGGAAAATGCTGTCAAGTTTTCTGTCTTGCTTAGGTGCTTCTTCATTTTCTTCCAGTCAGTACATTTTCTGAAACGATTTGTAGTGTCTACCTATCCTCCAAATATTAATTGCTTTTTAGTGAAGAATGAATCTAATCCACAATGCTCTGGGGTGCACAAGAATGACCTTGTAGCTTTGCTGCGATGATAAAAGTATAGGAAAGCCCCACTGGCACCGACTGGATTTTTGTTGGCTTTGCTTTTTTCTCCCTGTGGAATCCAGTTCAGAGGAGGAACTGTATAAACCATTGCTGACTGCAGTCTCTTTACCCTGGTAAAGTGATACTGAGGCATTGATGCTATTTTTGTAAAGAGACTGATCAGATTGACCCTTTTCAAGTATTGTTTGCTTATGACATTTTTATCTTTAAACCTCTTTCCCCTTGTAATGCAAGTATTTTAGAGGGGGGAAAAAAAAAAGTGGAATGTTTTTGCTGATGCATGGAGTCCCTTATGGAAAAAGATGGATATTCCTACCACCAGACAGTTCTTTTACTTTGTTCCAGATGTTTGCATAACTTATTAACAGCAGATTTCAGCCTACTGAGAAGCAGAAGACTGTTGATAATTGTTTATTATTCGCAGATAAAATGAGGTACTTGGAAATTCTGCATGGGATAAACATGTGTATTCGATATGAAGAGTGGGAGTTTAAACGGGTGCATCACTGACATCGGAATCAAACCAATGTACTAAGTGATTTTGAAAAATCCCACCCTGCATGGTTTGCTTTGAAGATGGAGGAAGACAGTAGTAGAAGGAAGCAGGGATTTTGGTTTCCTATGTGCCCTACCTGTGTACAGGATAAATCACACATCCGCTACATCTATGTGTACCTGCTACCACCAAGGGTGCTCTGGTTGGGGCATGGGGCTTGTTTCACGCAGTGATGCAGGAGGACCTAATTTTCACAGAATCACACAGTATCACTATGATTGGAAAAGATCTTTTAAGATCATCAAGTCCAACCATTATCTAGCTCTACAAGGGCCATTACTACACCATACCCTTGAGCCACCGTATCTAGACAGCTTTTTAATACATCCAGGGATGGTGACTCAACCGCTTCCCTGGACAGCCTGTTCCAGTCTTTGATAGCCCTTTTGGTATGCAAGTTATTCCAAATGTCCAATCTAAACCTCCCCTGGCATAACTTGGTGCCATCCCGTCTTCTATCAGTTGTGACTTGTGGGAAGAGACCAACGGCCACCTCTACCTTTCAGGTAGTTGTAGAGAGCGATAAGGTCACCTCCCCATCTTCTCTTTTTCTTCAGACTGAACAAGCGCTGCTCCCAGCCCTGGGCAGGTGTCTCGGCCAGTGCCCGTGTGGTGGTTCCGCCTCGTTCAGATCTGCCGCCAGTGGGGCTGCTCCGCTCGGGTGGCCTCAGCAGCCATCTGCAGGCTGCCGGCCCCGGCACGACCCAGCAGCTCTCATGGCTTCCAAAACAGAGCCCCTCGCTGGCACTTGTCCTAAACATTAGCAGCCTTTGGGAAGTGGACATCCTCTCTGCATCTGTTCTGGAGTCATCTTTTGGCACATTGGCCACTCTCCTAATATCTGTGGGCTTGTTTAAGTTTTGTGGCAGTTGTAAATTATTGAGTTATCTTTTGTTGTCCACTGCAGATTGCTTTTACAGCTGCCTTTTCCCTACTGAAAGGCTAAAAAGTAATTGTGGCTCTGCTGAATGGGCTGACAGTGATGCTGCATGAGGGTCTCCTCAGGCTTTGTCAGACACTTGGTGTTTTGGCCTCTCATTCAGACTGCTGATGTTGTTGATTATCTTTTGGGTTTCATTCCTCTTTTCCTTTCCAGGCAACTCTTGACTTTTGTTTGCGAGCAAGTCTAAGACATTGATAATCAAGGGAAGCTGTTATTTGTGCACATTCATGCAGAGACACAGAATGGAGGCACGAGCTGAAGGTCAGATCTGGAAAGGGAATTGTGTTTTATATGTCAAATTTCACAATTGATATAATGAAATATTGAATTCATTTTAATTCTCAGGGTAGCTAAAGTTTGTAGGATTACTGTTTTTATTACTGTGTTCCCCAAAAGCTGTTCTTGGATGGGCCTAGGAGCCCATTGGCTTGGTAGAGCTGAGCAGCTCAGTAACAGATGTGCACCTGAGATCTCCTGTACCTGTAACTTGGTGGCGTTCCTCTCCTGTTAAGCATATGTACTCTTAGTAGACCTACTCTGCATGTCTGAATTCAGGCTGTTGGCTCAACAGAGAAGTGACTGACATTGTATTTTTAAGCATCGCCCATATCAGCATTATATATGGGATTTTCTTCCACTCTAATATTTAAGCCACCAGGCTAATGTACATCAGAGGTGCAAATTCAGCGTACTCTTCTACCTGAGAGCAGCCTGTGTGAGAGAGGACCCCGATTCCTTGCTGCTGCTCTGGTAGCAACTTCATATGAAGTGAACTTCTTTTTATACTTAGGCTAGAGGCTGCTGGTCACTCTGATTTAATTGCTATTTAAACATTCAGTGTGCAACAGAACAGCTTCAGCTGAAGAAGGAAACTGCCTTCCCATCTCTAGATGGAGGAAGCAGTGACAAAGAAAGAATAATGTTCTAGTCTCTTTAAGCAGA
Source organism: Ceryle rudis (assembly GCA_033439905.1). Classification (NCBI taxonomy): domain Eukaryota; kingdom Metazoa; phylum Chordata; class Aves; order Coraciiformes; family Cerylidae; genus Ceryle; species Ceryle rudis. The sequence goes on along the minus strand of JAAGNO010025593.1, from coordinate 36,559 downwards.
AAAGTGTATTGAACCCTCTCAGGCAGGTGTTCAAACACTTAACAGTTGGGTAAAAAGGGGGTGGATGCAACCCTCTTTGTTTCGGCTGCTTTATAAGAAAAGACTTATTCCCTGCTGGTCTCCATCAGAAACGTGCTTTTAGTCCTAAGCCAAAGAGTATTGATCCAATGGTTCCAAGCAAGATGGCTTAAGCACCAGTGAAAATGCATGTAAACCACATCTTTGGCATAAATGTCCATTAGGTAGTGGTCAGAGTATGTCTGTCTCTGTTGGAGGAGACTGGAAGGAAGAAAAAAAACAACAGAAGGGTATGATGCTGAATTCTGTAGGAGTTGTCCATTTAACTTGCCATTTCCAGAACATCTGCTTGTTAGGTTCCTGAATGTATTAGAACTTCATGAAATGCAGACACTTTTCTTTAAATAATAATCATTTCTCCAAAAAGTAATGGCATTAGAACATCAGCTGTGTAGCATAACCCATTTTCAGCAGTAGGTGTGTTTTCATGGAAGATAAAACCAACTTGTAGTGGGGTGAGACTGCACAGTTAAAAAATCAATTCCTAATGAAGATCTGCTTGGCAGCTTATGTAGCAGAAACTTGTCAAGACCTTCATGTTTAGCAGGTTCTGATGTTGCTGTCTGCAGCTGTGCTGATGACCATGTTCTTTGTAAGAGCTGCAGTTCTTTAGAAAAATTGATCATCTCTCAAAGAATTTTGATGTTTCAAAATGAAGGTTTAATTAAAACAGGAAACGAAACCATGGGGAGAGGAATCATTTGAGAAGCTTCTGAGAAGAGGATTACTTATGCACAATTTTTGGTTGTCCCAGGTTCAGAGGATATGGGAAAATAACCTAAGAAATCCAGCACAGCAAAATGTATTGCTGGCCTGTTGTGGGGCACACCAGACCAAACTATAAATTTTGTCTTTTCTTCAACAACAAACAAAAGATGTGGAAGAATGTTTCTTAATGGGCTTCTTGTCTCATGAAGCAGAAAGTCAAACCTCTCATGGATTCTGCCCTGAAAAGTCTTTTCTGATAAGGCAAATCCTAGGGATTATTCTGGGTCTGTAGATCTTCAGGGTACTTCGAGTGTGCCCTTATGATGACTCCATTAGGGAATGTTCCTGTAAGCCCAAGGAACAGGAGCAATGCCAGCCCCGAGCAGTTTTACTGTGTATTGCTGTAGTGGCAGTGGACCGTGGGAGAGATGCTCTGCATACAACTTCATACTTAAATGACAGTCTAAAGCAGACTTTGAAGAAAGAAGGGAATATTAATACTCTATACTTACTTTACTCTACTTTGATACTTTACTCTACTTGTCTGGAATGTGGTGAGCGTTAAGGAGGAATACCTACCTAGTATGAACCAACAAATTCATTGAAGACTACCTTCTTGTCCTGGTTTGAGTGAGAGCAAAACTAATTCTGTTCAGTGATTTTACTTTTCAGCTCAGTTCTTCTACCTAACTGCACTGTCTGAAGTCAGCAGCCTGTTTTCACAGACAGTGTCTGCTGCTGGCAGTGATAACACCCCATGGTT
>JAAGNO010025593.1:0-34955 GCA_033439905.1 Ceryle rudis | reverse complement strand
ATTCCCTTTCTCTTCCCCTTTGGGGAGGGAGGGGGGTTAACAGAGAGTGTCTGTTATAGGTCTAAGGGGCTGCCCTGACACTAAACTGTGACACTTCCTTTTCAGATCAGTCTGGAACAGTAGCTAAAATAAGTACTTAGGCACACTGTTAAAAAAATAATTAGAAATTAAATATTAGTAGTTATGTGTGTATGTGGAGTTACAAGATTGTAGGCACAGCATAAGATTAGCGCAGTGGTTGATATAAAAGTGTAATATGATTGGGTTTGGAAATGTGTATTTGAGAAATATGCACAGACTTCAGTATTTAAAAACAGGTACAAATGATACCTCAAGAATTCTCTTAAGGCTTGTGTTTAACGTGCATGGTCCTTACTGCCAGTCACTATTATCACTTTTTGGTAATGTTAATGAAAGGCTACCTTAGCTTGCTGTTGCAATATATTTTTCTCCTTAACAGAGCAGTGCTTCCTGTGAAACCAACATTGTCTTGGAAGCAAAAAGATAATAGATCAGCAAAGCAACAGACAGGCTTTGAACTTTGTAAAAGGATGTATTTTTGCATAAAGGTATTGGTGCCAGTCCTATCCCTAGCTCAAAAATAGATGGTTTGGAAAAAAAATGGATTTGAATGTGCTATTTGTTGTAGTAGTTGATCAAGATAGGGATTTCCAAGTCTACTGTATATTTAATATACTTCTTTAATCCAAAAAGCTTTTGTAAAATAGAAAGTCAGCAGTGACCTTAGAAAATGACAGTAGTTTCTTTGTTTCAGGAGAAGTTTAATTTGCAAAACTGGTCTCTGCATTGTTAGAACAAACTGTTACTCCCAAGGAAAGGATCCTGATTTGAAGTGAGTTTATCTAATTACTCGCCATGGTTTGATAAAACTGTATTATCTTTCTAATATGTACTGTAAATACCTTGGGACATATATGTTGTATTTGCATATATTACAGTTTTATCTCATTGACACTTGATAAATAATAAAAATTTCATGATCTTCAGTGGCAGCAAATAGTTTTATCCTGGGAATAGCTGAGTATCTTGCACTCATCGGGGAGAATTACTGATTAACTCTTAAGCCAACAGTATTGGAGAAACGGCTACTTCCAGTGGATTATTTCAGAATTCAGTATGCAGCACTGTTGGCAGACTTACGCTGTTGTGAAGTGAGGCTGTTATTTCATGGAGAAAGTATCTATATTGATTTTCTTTGTCTTAGCAGGAACTTGGAAGACTATGTCGTCTGACGCATAATTAACATCTGAAAGTGAAGTTCACTTAAAAGCTTTAGCATTTAACAGATAATGCTCACATGAATTTTAATTTTTTTATTTCTTGTCTTGATGAAAATATTATTAAAATCTAAACTAAATCTTTCACATACATAATGGATCTGGCAGCTGTTCAGTATACTCTTGTACAGCTTTTCATATAGACACATATATCCCCTTGGCAGCTGAACATTTCTACCCCAAGTCATAAATTTTTCATAGAAAGTGTGATACTGCCACCAGCTTTATTCTTAAGTTTGGCAAAGAAAGGGTACCTAACTGTGCTAAAGTTTTCACTGGATATTCAGGTGTTGCTGTAACACTTCATTGCTCTGTTTTATACCATCTGTCTTGTCTTTGGCCAAAAGAAAGGAAAAGATATAAAGGAGAGAATCTATCAACTGCTTGGTAGGTGTTTCAGAAACAGTACAGGAGGGTTTAATTTTGAATAGTGGACTATCTGGTTACCTTTGGAGAGCTCAGCTGCATCCCAAGGAAGACCAGTTAGGAATCCAGAGGTTATAGATGGCCCTGGGAGGAAACTAAGTCAGAAGAAGATTGTACATGTCTGAAGGTGATTTAGTTAGACTTATAACAAGGAAATATAAAAGACAACATTGACTGTGTGTTTATATCTGTGAAGAAAGATCCACTTGAGACAAGGAGGAGTGTTCTTCAAATGTTAGTTTTCCTAACCCTGAGTAGAGTCCTAGCCTATGCTTGAGCCTGGTTCCAGGGGAGAGGTTCTTGTGCAGGTAAGTAGTGTGGTGCTTCTCCTCTTTATAGGCAGGCTACAGATCTCTGCCCTTGTCTCTAACAATTAATTTAAGCGGTAGAGAAATGCTGTAGCTACAGAGACCTCAGCCCATTTGATGGCTGGGTTTTAGGTGGAGGCCAGGGATAGTGATATTTGCCTTTTTCCTCACCCTCTGACTCCAGTTAACACAGCCTCATTGTCAAGGCCAAGCATTCAGACTTGGGACCAAGTTTACAACATTTCTGCCTTTCTCCATGTATGCTTTTAGCCCAGGGCAATGGCAAGGGAAGTTGATGTAATAAAAGGCTGTTTCCGCAGAGTTGCCTTACCTTTTATTTGTCCTGGTACTAGAGCATTTCCATCAGCTATTTTTAGTGTTCATGGGACCTGTGGTAACTTGGTTGCATGTCTGAGCCCTAAGGTGTCACCTCAGGAAAAGGTAAGGGAAAAATATATCTCGCATGTGTAGCAAAGCACAGAAGTATAAATGTTTTATGCTGTAACTTTGCATTGTAATTTCTGTTTTAGCAGGAATAAAGGGGAAAATTTAAGAAAACAATGGATTTACTTTGTAGTAGTTAGAATTTAGAAGCATAACATTTTAAAAATTCTGACTTTTCTAAATGTTATTTACAGTGTTCCCCATGGAGTCTCAATGCTATGTTACTTAGAAAATGTGTGGTATTATCTCTGAGAGTTGACTTGGAGCTGCTAACGTACATCCTCTGTGTATGATAATCTTGAGATGCTTTCAAAAAATGCTTTCAGAAAAGTCAGAATTCAACATGTACTTCAGCAAAGGGGTGTTCTGAGGTGCAGAAGAAAGGGGAACCCAATTGAATTATATGTTATTTTGTCTTGGTTTCCTCTTGCCTTGTTACACTACTGTAAGAGATGTAAGGACAACAGGGACCAGATGATTTTTTGCATTCTTTGCAGTGCAATAAATAAGAAAACATTTTTTAATATCAAGTATGTTTATCCAAAATAATAAAGTAATTTTTTTTATATTGTATGAGCAAACAACCAGAGGGCAGTATCCAAGGAATATCATAGCTATTGTGTATTTCTGCCTGCGTTGCAGAGACAGTAAAGAATTTCTTCAGTTTTAGCTGAAAAAAATGAAGTGATAATTACATCTGTGTTTATCAAACATGTGCAACTTCTTTCATTTCAGTGAATGCATCCAGTTACTGGTTATTTGTAATCATTATTACAACTGGTTATTTGTAATCATCCCTCTGAATCAGTGCAATGAAGAACTTAGAGTTTTAGAGTATAAGAATGCAGTTTTCTGTTCTGAATATAAAGGATTTATATGCTAAATGTCAGCCAAAAGGTACTTCAATCCTGTTCTTTCTCTGTGGTGGGGAATCATCCCAGAATCACCCGCACATTTTTTTCTCCTTTCTTGGGAGCTTCAGTTTTGGTATAATAAACTGGATGGGGTTTTTTTTGCAATTGGCATCTTTGTTATTTTGTGTTAACCTGTTCACTGTATAGCACGACTCTTTGTTTAGAACAGGTTTTGAAGTGACGAAGTAAATCAATGCATTTGAAGAGGAACGATTTGTTTCTAATTTTAAGTTATTGATGTTGCATCTAGACAACAGAATTTGTGTTGGGATTTTCTATGTAAAGATTTTAGCTTTGAGAAACTTTTGTAGGTAACTTACAACTAGCCCTTCTCTAGAGACTTTATAATGGAACTGATAAAAAGGAAAAATGGTAACAATTCCCCTAATTTATACTATTTTGTGTTTAGGGTTCTTTTTTTCCCCATTCTGCTGTAAATTTTCAAAACTTTCATAACACGAATATGTCCCAAATGTCTCTTCCCTCAGCTGAACTGACTTCCCTTGGCATGAGCTGTTTGGTCCAAGGCTGCCTGTCATCTAGTTGTGATATAAGTGATCCTTTTACCATAATTTACCAGTACTGTGACAGAACAGAACTTTAAAATTTCTTCTAAGAGGGCCAGCAGCTTTCAGTTTTAAGGAGAGGGAGGAATCCAAGGAGCAATCAATGAATTAAGGGAGGTTGTGGTTAGTGATGACAATAATAATGACTGTGTAATGCCAAGAGGTTCAGTGCTGGTTAGCTGCTGTGCAAACGCTGTCTGCAGTATGCTCCAGTCAGAGGCTTGTGGAGCATGAGAGATGAAGCTGGTATGGATTTCTTAAGATGAACCTTGCTCACGAGGGAAATAAAGCTAACAAACTCTTGTTCCAGGTCCATGAAGTGCAGTAAATCCTCAGCCACATAAATGGATTTTTCTCAGCTTCCCTCTTGCTCTGTCTGAAAAATTGTGCAAAAACAGTACTGTAGGAAAAAAAAAAAAAATCCAGAAACATTTTATGCTGCACTTTTGTGAATGGATTGAATGGATTTTTTACAAGGTGCTGTGGAAGAAAATCAAATTGCAAAATATCTTTCATGAAGAGTTAAACTTTCTTTAGAGATTGTTTTTATGAAGTACAAAGTATAGTTGAGGCTATACAGATACACTGGAACTATTTTATTTAAACAAAGTTTTTCACATAGTGTAAAAGATACTGGTGCCTTTTTCCTAATTATGTATAATATAATTACTATTTTATATTTGATTTTAAAATGTTTGGTGAAATTTAAATAAGGAAATGTGCAAGAAGAATTTGAAAGATTTAAGTAACTTGAGTGGTAGTAAAAAAAAAAAAACAAAAAATCAAAAACCCTACCATGAAACATGAGGATTTGAAATTCTGCAAATTTTAGCTGAGTTAGGAGCTCTGTTGTGGCAGCATCTGTGATACACAGTGAACGCATTCCATAGCTGGAATGTTTCATATGGACTGGATTATCAGATCCCTAATTTTAAAAGTTAAGTTTCTTCTACACGAGTACTTGACAGACAGGAACTTGTATAAAAACTGAAGTAATTCATCTACCATTTAAAAACAGCTTAGCAACTTAGAACAATTTGTATAACATTGAAACCACATATAAGTACATCAATTTAAGTATGTTCAGCTCGATAGACAACTTCAGTTTCCCAGAATAGATAGGTGAAGTGAGGTTAATTGCAATTATACTGTCTTTAAGCCTTGCTTTTCCATACATTCTAAGCAAGGCGGTATACTTGAGGGTGGAAATAAGATTTTATTTTAATAAGTTTTTCTTTGGAATCAATTAAAGCTGGTAGATTTAAGAAATATAGAAACAAACACTCTTCTGAGAGTCTGTAAATGTAAGTTAAGTCCTTCATGTGTATTTTGACAGTCTGGACTTAGTTAAGTCCTTCATGTGTATTTTGACACTCTGGACTTAAGGGATTGATGTGAGGAAAGAGTCTTTGTAGTTTTTGCATAGTGCCACTTTTTTCCCTGAGACATATGTATGTAATAGCTGAGATTTGGGGGGGGGTCTCTTCCTAGTCTTGTAAGCATTAAGAACCAAAGCTTTAGAAAGTCTTCAGAAGTACCTAACTCCAGTGGCCATCTGTTTGTACATTCTTGAATTAAGCTGGGTTGTGCCTTGGTTCAGTCATTAGCCACTTTCTGCAGAAACATCTTGGCCTGAGATACGTGCTGCAAAGGGCTGTGAGCTGAACGCAGCGTGGTGGCCCGTTTGTAACCAACAGGCTGCCCTGTCATCCAGACTGCTTTTTTTTGCTTTTGACTGTAGGAGAAAGGGTGCAAAAGAGTCACAGAAATGGAAAAAACTCTTAACATATACTCCTAGTAGAATGTATTCATGTGTATAGTTTAATACAGTTTTCCCATCGATAGAGTGGCCCTGGTGTGTGTTTGCCTGCATACAGCTAGTCTTCGATGCCTCGTCGCATGTGCGTTTGTTTTGTGAAAGCCCTCTATACAGCTGCAGATCTCCACTCTGGGAAATGCTGAGCACCTGCAACTGTACGAGTTCAGCAGTATATGATGGAAAACTATTTAAGGGTTAGGTATTAGTCATACTGTGTACTATTAAGTATGCATAGTTAACAGACATTAATTTGGGGAGCAGAGACACTGTAACTTCTTGTAAAACCTTACTTAGTTTTTGAGAAAATGTAGGAATAAACCCAGTTTGTCAGGTAAGCAGAAGCTTAAATTCCCATAAAGCTCTGAAGTATTTCTTCATTTGAAATGCGGAAAAATGTGATATTTACATTATGTAAAGTGTTTGTGACTTTTTCCTCTGTTCTGAATACTTCATGATGATCCAATAGGCAATGTGGGTGATTTGTTCATGCTGATATCTCAAAAGCAGATAGGAGTTTCAGGATTATGGTATAGGATAGGTAAAAGAAGCCTAATGCTTTTGGGCAAACACTCTAGTTACTAATAAAACAGTTGTCTGCCAGAAGCAGTGACAATCCAGTGATGCCTTCTAGAAGCTGGTACAGAATATTCTGATGGAAAGTAAGTTCACTAGCCAGGGCACACAGACCCTTGCAAATGAATTGCCACTGAAAGCATGTGTGTTTAACAGTGTAGCTATCCAAGCTGATGCTAATAGCAAACATCAAGGCCTTTAAAATTCTTAAATCCACTTCAGTGGATATTGATTTGGGTAATAAGAAATATTTCCTTAGGGAAACACTTGAAAAAAAGAGCTTAAGGCAAAGGGAAGTGATTTTTGCAGTGAAGGGTATGTGAAGAAAGAGAATATTTAACCAAACAGCAATCTCTGTGATCAGTTGTGTTTCTAATTTTTTCATGCTGCAGCATCTGAAGTGTTTGAGTGCCTCCCCTGGAGTCTGCAAGCACAGCTGTCATCAGGGTGAGTCTGCCCTTGTCAGGAGAAAGGCTGCTGCTGTTCCAGTGTGATTGCAAAATACAGCTCTGTGAGCTTGGCTGGGAGAAATGGGCAGGGCACGTTAGCCTGTCTACAAACACAAGTCTGTAATACCTGGTTTTCAGAAAGGCTCTGCCTCTGAGCAGGGGCTGTGAGGGCACTAAGCCAGGGTGTAGCTCTGTGAGAGAGTAACATGCCCAATGGCAGGAGCTGTGTGCCAGGTTCTTCCAGCATCCCCAGACCTTCAAGTCTGAAGACCCAGACTGCCACTTTTCTGGAGATATGTGGCAAAAATTAGGAATCATTGTGGACAGACCTTGTCTCAAGTTTAGACTGCCTCTTCCAGCTTCTGTCACACCAACCATTGGGATTAGGTTATTTGCACACTGCATTTATGCTGGGATACTGTGATGAGAAGCACGTTTGAAATGTATGCTGAGGAGATAGTTATTAGCAAGTAGAGGGGAAGATAAGTGATCAGTGACAGCTCCTCTTATGAAGAAAAGTGGCTTCTCAGTTATTCGTGCATGTGTATTTGGACTTCTGTGTTAATTTGTTCTTAAAATACTTAATTTACAGCTAAATAAAAATACATCCTGTCACCTCTTGTCTTCTATTGCAGTCTAGATCCGCTTGACATTTTTCAGATGCAAGATGAGCACTGCCCCTGAGGTCTCTTCAGTCTGTTTTATGCAGTTGGAACAAGGATAGCATTGATGTGTTTGCTGAGAGTGAGAATGGTGTTGCTGACAGCAGATATAAAGGTAAACTCGTGAGGAAGCACTTCTTTAGTTCACCCCCTTTCAGTGTCGTTCACTGGCTGTTTTTCAGTGGCCTGAGCATGGGCTTTTTTTTTTTTGTTGTTGTTGTTCCTCCCTTTGCTTTGCATTCCAAACCTATTGATCTGCCAGGTGTCGTGAAGGCCTCTTCAGATCAAGAGGACTTAAGAGAGTCTGCGTATGTGAGATCTGAGGGAAGGTGAAATGAAGCTTGGTGGGAGACCTTATAGAGTTGTGACTGAAAGGGGTGAGTAAAATGTGAATGCAGTGGAGTGTAAGAAGATTTCTGGAAGATGAGTTTTGGTACACTTCTGGTGTAACTGGTGAGCCTTGAATGAGTATTTAAGGCTGGGTATGTTGGGAAAGCACTTTGATAAGGGAGTTCAAGGGATAAAGTGATGTGGCAGCAGTGGCAGAGGACAGTATGTGATTATTTTCATCATGTCAGCCAGATGAGAGACAAGGAGAGCAGGTGTGGAGATTGGAAAGGAGGAAACAGATACAGAGCAAGAGGCAAATAAAGGATTTAGAAGTGGAAAAATGGAAAAGGGGTAGATTTGTGATACCAGAACATTTTGAGTTATCCTTAGAATTGAAGAACAGAGGCAAAATTTGTGGGATATTTTATATCCTTCCGATTAAAATGTTTAATTCTTTAAGATACATGTGACATGCAGATGTTTTTTGAGTAAAGTGAAATCCAGGTTTTGTATCCAGCAAGTTTCAGTGTGGTGAATCTCTAAATTTCCAGATTCCTGAAATTTTCAGAAGGGTGGAAGAGAGTGGAATAATGACCCTATGTTTAGAATCTGTTAACTTTTACATGTTTCAAAGAGGGAGAGAAAGAAGAAATATCAAAAAACTTCAAGTAAGAGTTAAGCATGAATAGTTTACAGGATACCTCCATGGTAGTTTTATATGCCGATCTCATGAGGCAGGTGCCTCATATCTCTGGCAACAGCACAAACTGACCATTACCTAGAAAATACCTTGCTAAAAAGAACCCACCTGCTGTAATTCTCTGTTTTATATGGTAGGGGGAAACTTTTTCTCTGTTACAGGCTAGAGGAGTTAGGACCATCAGGAATGCTTGTGTTTGCTGAGTTTTCCGGAACCAATATTGAGCCCCAAGCAAAAATTGTCATCAATTGTGATATCCCTTTTTGTTGTAGTACCAAATACAATATTTAAGTGCATTTCAGTAAGCATAGAGGGATGAATGCAGCTATGTTGTTGCTGGGAATAGGAAGGGAGGGAAGGTGGTGTTGATCCATGCAGCAACTACTGTATCCTACGGCTCAGAATATATAAGAGGTGCTGTTGGGAGAGGGGGAAGGTGAGGAGGTGTGAGTTTGGGTTAGCCCTTGCCTGAAGGATTGTATCTGCAGTAGTGATCGATGCCTCATTCTTCCACTTCTGTGCAAGAGGAAGACCTGGATGCCTTGAGGAATGCTGTGAGATTAGATTTGATACACCTTTTCAAAGGCAGCAGTAGCTTGGGATGGATGAGACCTTTGAGGGTTTGTGAAACTTCACTTTGAGGTCTCAGAAGTAGTTTGATTTTGTGACCTTATCATAAAAAAAATCTGGTATGTACAAGATCCCTGTAATAGAGTTGACAGAAATAGAGATAGTTGTGGAAGTAGAATGTAACAGATACAGGGTAAAAAAAAAAATCAATAAGAAAGGTTCAGCCCAAGCAATTGCATTTATGTTGTTCTTAAGGCAAGCATTTTTTTTTTTTAACTTTTAAACATCAGCAACTGAAAAAGAAAAAAAAAAGTTTTGAAAGCATGCCTAGAGAACCTAGATAATGGCAGATGTAAATTCTACCCAGTTTTGTGGACTAAGGGGTGGAAAAACATTCTACATTAGTTTAATGATGTTTTAAAGCACTTGAAGTTGGAAGTGTGGCATACACCTTTGTGTCTACTCTGTTGGTTCACTAAGATTCCTCCAACTTGAATTTAATTTTGGCCATTACCTTGCTAGGTGATGCTGGTGAAATGATTTCATGTGCTGGCTTTGGGATTTTTTTTTTTTCTATCTGCAAAATGGGAATAATGATACTTATCTTGCTTCACAGTGCTTAATGGCCTACTAATGGAAAGGAGCGTAGGTGTGAGGGGATAAAGGGAATGAATACTGGTTGTACTTTTCCCAGAAGTGTATAAGTATCCCTGTTATTGAAAACTCCTTCTACTTTTGGTAGAACAACGTGTAAACACCCTGTACATTATTAGTAACTGTGACTACAGGGATCTGGATCATTTAGGTACCTGTGCTAGCTGATGAGCTTTCTTTCTGTATCTTTGGAAATATGCCTTGCAATCTACCTTTGCCTTCATGTTTGATCTATAGGAAATATGCACAACATAATGGCTGTTTCCAGTTGACTACAAAGAACATTTTCAAGCACAGCTCTGGGTATCTTCTTTTCCCAGGCAAACAGTGATAATACTGAGAATTTACAAGCAATGTTACAATTAATAAAATGCAGGAATTATAATAAGCAGCCCTTAAACTAATCAGCATATTTCAATGTGTATACAGCTCATATGCTTTTCCGTGGATCATTTAGGCTTTACTGTGACAGCAGCGTTGCTTCTCCTTGCTTGAGAGTCCACAGGATCTGTCTGTTGCTTGTTTGAGAACTTTTTGAGTCTTAGGGCCCTTTGTCATTCATCTTGGACTGTCACCTGATTCTCCAGACATGTCCCTTTTTGATGACAGCTTTACATGGTACTTGAATTGTCTGACTTGTTTTTTAACTGCTGTTTCCTTTGCAAGTTGTGCTCAGTATTACTTAACCTGACTTGGTATCAGCTCATGGGACCCCAGATTATAGTGACTTGCTTTTCTCTTGATTGTATCCTTTTGTCTTGCGTGTAGAGCCCTAACGTGTTTCTCACAACACAAGACGTTCTTACTTCTTGTTGAATGAAATGGCAGCAGCTCCCAAAGCAAGCACCATTCCTGCTGTTCAGACCTACACAGTGCTCAGTCAGAGCTTCTTTTTCTGCTGATAGGCTTTCCTTTATTTGTTTATTCACTGCCCCCCCACCCTATGTATCAGCTGGCTGTGAACATGGTCTAATCCAGTAAGTCTGGAAGTGTTAAAAATAGTATTTTTTTCACCTTTGCTATTTACTCACACGTTTTATTTCACTCTTCTAGTGAGGGTTTGCTCACTAGAGGGTTTGTTCACTAGGGGGTTTGCTCACTACAAACCCTATGAATGTGTTTTGTGAAATCTCTTTCATTGCTCATGTCACCATTTCTGATACTGTGTTGATTGTGCACTTATCTAACTTTAGCATCCCAGTTGCATTCAGGCTGAAGTTCTGTTCATCTACTGCTGCAAAGTTGTCCACAGTTCTCACAGAAATGTTCTTATTGACCTACCAGTGCTATCACAGTCATGTCTTGAAGATTGCCAGAAAATTCCAAGTTCTTTAATATGTATGAGAAAAATGCTCATTCTTTGCTAGGGCTCTAATTACTATAAATGTATAAAAAAGCAATTTTTCTGTCACTCTGATGCTCAGTTCTTTAATACAATGTGTTGGTTTTTTTCCCTCCAAAGCTTCTTACAGTGTTTAACAACTAGAAAACATTGATTTAATCCAAAAAGTTAATTTTATGTTCTTTGTGATTCACCAATAAGTATATGAAATACCTCTTGTCTCTGAAACCATCCTGCTGTGTCGTGCTGTTGTTTTTGTTCAAGAAGTTGGCTGTGTATCTAAACCCACTTGCTCAGCAAAGAAGTTGCACACTTATGTAAGGCTTAATTGCCATAAAAATAATGTTCTGTGGCACTACTGCCTTCCTCCTGCGGTCAGAATGCGGGACACAGATTATTGCGTTATATATATTTAAAGAGATGTGCAAAGCTATTTATTTCTAAGACTTGGCAAATCTGACAGGTAAGGCATCAATTTTCAGAAGCACTCTCTGTAGATATTTTTGTACTATTTCTAAAGGTATTTGTGACAATCTTCTGCAGAGCGCTGACGGGTGGCTGAGATAACAATGTGGCTGTTAAAAAGTGCATGCATGAGTCACGAGTGCTGTATCTAGTTGTGATGGAAATACCTGTATTGCATGACCATCTTTTTCTAGAATATGCTTTGGGTTTTCAGTCTTATTTTCCTACTATCATGACACGATCACACTAACAGAGACATGTTTCAAGGCTAATTACATTGCAAGTTTCTCTTCCCTCCATCCTTTGATGGAAAGAAGATGCTGAGCTAAAATCAATATTAATTTCTCAATTATCGTCTGTAAATTTAAGTATGAACTTTTGCAATTTAACTACACCAACCCTTAGTGAACCACTTGCCATTCACCTCACATACTTACTTCTAGTTGAAAGGAATTGAGAATAAACTTCATGTCTGAATCATGTCTACCTGAGAGCAGTTATGAACGTACTGGAAATGTGCATCTTTAAGCAAAATGTACCTGTAAGTAGAAATGTAACTCTCTGTTTTCATGGCCATCTTGTACATTAGAAGATTGAAAACTAAATACAAAACAACAACCATATATTCCTGGAGGCTCTTGAGTATTTCAGACTGAGTAAAGTTCATTGATGGGATGGCAGATGGCCTAGCTTACGACTAGGGACCATAGAAATAAATTAGATTTAAATGTGGCAGTTCTTAGACATTTTCTTTACAATCTAAAGTTTGTGGGGGTTTTGTTTGTTTGTTTGTGGGGATTTTTTGAATTTTTTTTTTTGCTTTATTTATTTATTTATTTATTTTTCTTCTAACTTCCTGGAGAGAAAAATTAATATATTTGCAATGCTGTTACCTGTCTTTTGTTGATCTTATGGAAGAAACTAAGCCTGAGATGGGTCACGCTTTTTTTTGTGGGCCAAACTTTATTTTTTAAAAAGTTTCCTGCAGTGATTTTACCTGTAAGATGCAACACCAGCGTATGTCTTTACTAGTCAATGTAGATTCTGACTGTTCTATCCTCTTACAGTGTTTCTTTCTTTTGTTCTGGCTAATCATATCTCAATAGAATTTCTCTCAAGATGTGTGGGGAGACCTTCAGAAATCTTGGGGACCTCATTATTTAACTGCAGCCCCAGAATAATACTCCTGTAATAACGTCTGCCAGTTACCGTGCAGCTCTGTGTGTAACACAATATACAAATCAGAAGATGATACCCTTCTTGCACTAACAATAATGCTCTCACACAGCACCACCCATCCCTTTTCATTTAACAGTGTGGGTGTAATGCTGGTAAGAGATGTCCTCTTGATAGCACTGCGGAAGAAGATTAACTAGAAAAAGTGCTGTCACGCATAAATGTGAGTGTGCCCTATGGGAAGGGGAAGCTTAAAACATCTTCTTAAGAGCAGTAGTTTAATCTCTGTGGTCCATGTAGGTCTGGTCTCTTCTGCTCAGTGTGCTAATTACTGAAAAATGCAATGATGAGCTAGTTTTGAGAGAGAGAAAATATATTGCATCCACATGCCACTACCTGGCCTAAATGGAATTAGAATTTAATCCTGACCAACAGGTGAAGCACAGACAGTTGGCTCTGAGGTGATCGGCTGTGCCCTTGGGACAGCATCAGTAACTTTTCAAAGAACACAAATTTGTGTAGTTAACACTGTGGACAGGTTACTTGCGTCATCCTTATTCAAACACGGATCAACTTGCAAACTCACAGCCCTTACTTGTAGGAGAAATTACCGTGTTTTTCACTGTATATCTAGGCTTCTGTCACTTGAGCTAATGTAACTATGGTAACAGGTCAGGATTTCTCTCTCATGTGTGGGTTGCCTGTAGAGGTTGTATCTCTAAACTTTGGCTCTGAGTTTAAGGACTCTGGTAGCCTGTATATTTTTGATCACTGTATCACAAAAAATAGCTTCACTTTCTGCAAGGTGTAGCGTGGTGGCTGGAGCAATGCTTACACGCAGACTTGCAGCATATGCATGTCTGTAGGCTTGGCCTGTTTGTTCTGGAAGTGATATGTCAAAAGTAATTAGATTTGAGTCTTATTTCTGGCTCCGATGTGCCTGGAATGCCTTTGGGCAAGAGTGATTGCCGTAGGAATCTGAAGTGCCATATTTCTGACCCTCTGTAACTCTGTGAAGGAACTGGGTCATGTCCCTCAGCTGTGACAGCTTCCTCTAGCAGCTCTCCAGTCTCCTGTGGAAGCCACTTGATCCAAACAGAAACAGTATGTGAATGTAACCAGGCCTTAGATGGTCACATATAAACAGTAAACAGGATTGCATACAACTGCCTATGCATGTGCAGTTTCCTTGTTACCTTAATCTTAGACACTACTGAGTTGAGTCTAATGACAGTCCGTGAGGTGTTTTCTGACTACCTCACTTTTATTTATAAGGGATAAATAGTTAGGCTTTAGTTTTCCTATTCACAATTTCATCCCTCCTACTTGGTATCTTTCTGATATTTGAATTTTAAGTCATTTAGTTTGTTTCTTTTACTAGGGAAACTTAGAATCATAAAACAGTAGGGGTTGGAAGGGACTTCTAGAAATTGTTGAGTCCAACCCTTTGCCAGTGCAGGAACACACCCAGGTGGGTCTTGAAAGTCTCCAGAGAAGGAGACTCCACAACCTCTCTGGGCAGCCTATTCCAGGGCTCTGTCACTCTCACAGTGCAGAAGTTTTTCCTCATGTTGAGGTGGAACTTCCTGTGTTTCACCTTGTTACCGTTACCTCTTGTCCTATCACAGGGCACAACTTCCTCTGTACTGTGTGTAAATCTAGATAAGGGTGTGATTTGAATGACTGTCATTTAAACATCCTTGAAAATGATCTGTTCTCATTATATTTTGAGGTTGCCTTTTGATTAAATATAGATGACTGAATCTGGTGGGGTCTAGGAATGAAGATGAATATCAAAGAGTGGTGTGTCTCCTGCTGCTTTGGGGAGCAGGAAGGTGGAGGTGTTGAGGATCTCCTCAGCAGTGCACAAGAGGAGGAAAGCTGGGGGCTGGCATCTGCTGGAGGTTGGAATGAGCTCCTGATATCCACCTGTCTTAACTGTTCCTGAGCTCTAGCCCAAGGTACCTGGTCTCTCACTAATAATAGGCATTTTTCTGTTTAGCAGCTTAGCAGGGAGGAGGCTAAGTCATTCACTCTCCAGTTCTGTGGTTTCTTTGCTACTGTCCATAATAAAGATGCATCAAATGCTGGGAAGAATCACTCTACCAGATTACCTGGTAGACACTGTAGTAGAGGCATGAGTTTTAAACATATATAAGACATGAGAATTAGGTCTGTGATGAGATTATTCCTGTATTTGTATCCCAATTCTAATACTTGCTCTCAAATAGTTAAGTCAATCCTGTTCAGAGCCTCAGTTTTGTCACTTTTAAAATAGGTGGGAGTTCATTGACATATGCAAGATTATAATGGCTTCATACTCAGATGTTGTTATGGCATGCTTGGTTCTCCTGAGCACACTTCAAGAATGACATTGAAATAAATGGTGAAAGGGTTGCAAAATGTGACTGGCAAACTGTAAGATACATATTCCAATGAAGGACTACCTGAACTCCATTTGTTTAGCATTACTGCAGAGAGGTGGCTAGATCAGTGAATTTCACAAGTACTTTTATGAGAAGAGAATACTGAGTTCTTAAAAGGCCCTTTAATCTTCCAGAGAGAAGCATAACAAGAAACAAAGACTGGAAGTTAAAGCCAGACAAACTCTGTTTGAGAGAAACAGTTGAGTTGGAGAACCAGTGCACATATTTTTAACAGGGAGAGTGATTAACTACTGGGATAAGCTGACAGGTTCTGGAAGTTTTCAAGAAAGAATGTGATGCCTTGTTACAAGATGAGCCATAGGAAAACGTAAGTTGTTGGGTTGAAGCAGGCTTGACAGGCTTTTGTTGTGTTGGAGATTGAAGTAAATAATCTAGCAGTAATTTCTCGTTTCAAAAAACAGAGCTCTATGCGTATACCAGGTCTCTTCTGTCTGTATGCATGCAGTAATTTTAAAATAGTAAATATTGAATAGTAAATTATAGAATCATAGAATCATCAAGGTTGGAAAAGACCTTTAAGATCATAGAGTCCAATTATTAACCCTACTCTACCAAGTCCACCATTAAGCCATATCCCCAAGCACCACATCTATATGGCTTTTAAACACATCCAGGGATGGTGACTCAATTACCTCCCTGGGCAGCCTTTTCCAATGCCTGACAACCCTTTCAGTGAAAATGTTTTCCTAATGTCCAGTTTAAACCTCCCCTGGTGCAGCTTCAGGCCATTCTCTCTTGTTCTGTCACTAGTTATTTGTGAGAAGAGACCAGTGCCTACTTCTCTACAACATCATTTCAGGCAGCTGTAGAGAGGGGTAAGGTCTCCCCTCAGCCTCCTTTTCTTCAAACTAAATAGCCCCAGTTCCCTCAGCCGCTCTCATAAGACTTGTTCTCCAGGCCCTTGATCAGCTTAGTTGCTTTTCTCTGGACCTGCTCCAGCACCTAAAATGTCTTTCTTGTACTGAGGTGCCCAAAACTGAACACAGTACTCAAGGTGTGGCCTCATCAATGCTGAGTACGGAGAGTCAATCACCTCCCTGGTCCTGCTGGCCACACTATTTCTGATACAGGCCAGGATGCCCTTGGCCTTCTTGGCCACCTGGGCACACTGCTGGCTCATATTCAGCTGCTTGTCCATCAGGACCCCCAGGTCCCTTTCTGCTGAGCAGCTTTCCAGCCACTCCTCCCCCAGCCTGTAGTGTTGCATGGGGTTGTTGTGGTTCAAGTGCCAAATACACAACTACACTGAACTATGGGAGT
Organism: Ceryle rudis; assembly: GCA_033439905.1. NCBI lineage: Eukaryota > Metazoa > Chordata > Aves > Coraciiformes > Cerylidae > Ceryle > Ceryle rudis. The sequence goes on along the minus strand of JAAGNO010025593.1, from coordinate 18,552 downwards.
AGATACTTCTACAATAATTAACAGTTTTCCAAAATACATAGTACAGAGCAGATACATGCAGTTTGTATTGATTTACTTTACACATCGAGTAAAAGGAATTAGCTTTTGTGCATAAATGTGATTGTCAAAATGGAAAAACAGTGTTGCTCAGACAACTGTTTCCAGCATCTGTATCTGCTTTCAGTTATTTCTGATATTTTTGCTGTAATTTTGCTTTCTGGTAACTAAAATTTCTCATGATAATGTAAATAAAACCAAAAAGAAACATAATGTAATCACAGATCAAATCATATATTTGAATTTAAAGAAAGGGCATCCTTCTAAAGACCCTTCCAGTGTCTCAAGACTGATCATTTTGGATTATGTGTTTTTTCCTTCAGTATCAAAACACAATCTGAAAGTGTAACAAACAAAATCATTAGTTGCATAAGCCCTGCAGTTTTATGGCTTTGAGGAAAACCTCCCTCTGATTTACTTATGCTTTTAATTGATATGGCAGTGACTTTATTGTGTTGTCTTTTTGAAAAATTTAAGGCTCAAGATGGGGTGCTCAGAGTTCATTTGTAGACTTTTGGTTTACACTAAGAAAATATGAAAACTAGAATTACAATAGCCTTGGCTCTATTTTTGTAGTTAATAATACATACTGATAGAAGTTTTTTACCTGTTGACTAAAGATTTCTTCATCAGACATGTTCTGCAGATGTTTCCCACCTTCCCACCAACAGCCAGCTGACCCATCCCCACATAGCAAATGCAGAACCCCAGCTACTGGAAGTTCACTCTCCACAGCTGCTCTGTTCTTCACCGTGCCTGCATTTTAGGGCATACCCTGAGCACTGATATTTTTGGAGTTCCTGAATGATGGAAACTGCATATAAGGAGTAGGCTTATTCAGACCTTTTCACAAATGCAAACAAGGTGCTTCTGTGGAAGTTGCTTTGGATATTTAGGGTTTGGGGGAAGATTTTGTGATTATATGTCATCCAAAATGTGCTAGGTTGTGCATATCGTGAAAGACTGGGGAGGAGGCTGGTAGCCGAACCTTTCACATTGGCTTTGTTGCCTCCTTGGTGATAAAAAAGTGAAGAGATCTCTCCAAACAGCAGCTGGCATGGCTATCGCAAATTAAGACATAAATACATGGAGGAGAGGGAGGGAGAAATGACTGTGAATAAACAGAAGTTGAAAAACTGGTGCTTTTATGTGTGTGTGTGTATATAGGTACATGTGCGCACACACACACAGAGGATTTGGTATAATTGACATCTCCAGCAAAAACAATGTTTTGCAATAGAAAAACAAAGAATGCTGGTACATGGAGGAAAGCCAAAGGTGAAAACAAAACATATTTTTCACTGTTAATGGAGAGCATTTTGAAGAAGAATGAGCAGCAGGGAGGGTTTTGGCTTTGCAAGCAGGCATAGAAATGCCTGTCAGCTCATAATGAACCTGCTTTTGCCTTGCTTTCTGCTTGAGTTGTCAGAGCTTGTGTTTCCCTTTTTCCTTCCTAGCTGAACTCCTTTCTTGATCAAAGCTCCTATTTTATTTTTAAACTTTTCATTCCTGTAAATGATTGGAAGCTCTCCAGCAGAGCTCCGCTAAAAGCCAGAGGGGACTGGAAGCAAAGAGCAAGGACAGACCCGAGGACAAATTGCAGACTTGGGGGACACTCCTTTAAAGCAGCAAGAAGGAACTCCTCTTCTTCTCCTTGCATTTTAGCTCTTTCCATTCCTTTCTAAGGAGCAGAGAATTTCATCCTACAGCCCAACGCAGGAAGAGATGTCAAAGAGACAGAGAAAGACCTTGGCAGAGCAGATAGCTTAGATGTTTTTAAAGGATGTGAATACTTATTTTTGGAAAGTTAAAATAGACCATTCATTCTGAAGTAGGCAGCTGCACATAAGATTTAGACAGGAATGACAGGTTTGAATGCAAAACCATCAGGACTCAGCCAAAAAGCACCGTCACCTGAACAATTTATAACCAAATAACCAAAGATAGCATCTCAGTATTACCTGGCAAGAAGTAGCAGGCGATGGTAGCCTTTCTGCTCTGTGTGACTGGGTGCAAAGAAAAGCGATGCATCCTGTAACCATTTCAGTTCCCTCCTTGCTCTTACCCGAGGCATGGAGTGTACCAGGCAGGTGAAGAATTGAGTGAGGACAAAAGGTGTTTAGGTTGTTTATCTTGCTGGTGCTGGCCTTGCATGACCCATCTGTCTCAGTTTCTTCCTCTGCACAAGTTCCATGGATGAAGGATAAATACAATAATGCCATTGCTAGCAATGATGGCAGTAAACCAAAAGAGTCTGTTAACATTACACAGCATAAAGATATTCCCCAGAAAGTTTCTCTTCAGGCATATTGAAAGAGCAGCTGAAAGAGTGGCTCCATCTACCTAATCAATTATATTCTCACTAGCTTTTAAGCCACTTTGCTGGGCTTTTTTAACATTTTTTTCCCTGTTGACCTGCTGAGCTATCTCCATTTAAAGAATGTTATTACTAGTATTATTGACATTGTATCAGCAACAAAGGAGGAGACATTCATGCTGATCCTAGATGGAAACCAGCTCCTTTTCATTATATTAGTGATACCCCCTCTAAGTGTGGTCCAGCTTTTGGATGGCTCGCCATTCCTGTATCAGCTTTGTTGTAAAGGGAGCTGATAACCTTCTCTCAAAGACTGCCAAAGTCAAGCTAGTCCTGCCATGAAGGAGAAGTTCATATATTTATAGGAATGGTGAAGTTTATTAGACTGTACAGTTAACTAGCCTTAACTTAAGGAGACATTGTCAGCTTAAATCTCACCCATTGCTAACATCTCATATAAAAAAGTTGTAAAAAATACTAAGCCTGATAGGTGAAAAAAACCCCCCAAAACTTTTCATTTTAAAATAAACAAAACATGCAGTCATTTCCCTTGACCATGTAAAAGCCCAAATCCCAAAGCACTGACCCTATGTTGACAGTAAATGTGAACAGAAGTAAAATGAATTTTCTGTGTCTGTGCTGAAAGAAATGCAGTTAATTTTTTTTAAAAAAAAAAAAAAAAGCGAAAATACTCCCTTTTGGAGAGTAACAGGCCTTGAACACCACTGCTACTCTGCGGTACTACCACAATCCTGTCTCACTGTATGGATGTCAGGGAATAGGGGGTATGACAGCTTATGAATAAAAACCTGTTTCCTATGAAGTGTCCCGTCAGTGGTATAGATTTCTCCCTTACTCCACGTGGTCTGGATGAGCCAAATGCTGTGCATGAGAATCATCATTCCACAGTCAGCCCTGGTCTTGTTTTCTGCTGCCACAAGGTTTTACCCTGCTGCAAGCCCAGCTCTGTGCGAGCTTCTGTTTGATATATGTTCTTCTGAGCATCTCTGCCTGGGCTTGGGATGAGGAATGGACCACAGGGCAACACTGGAACTAGGGAGAGGTCTCTCCACTCCAACACCCAGGCTCAAGGAAATCCTTTGAGGCTACAGTATCTGCCTTAGTCACCACCTACTAATGTGGCTCTTCTGCCATCTTGCAACCTCACACTTAGATGAGGGTCTCTTCTCCTAGCAATCTGTCCCATGTTTTTTAGGTGAACAAAGTTTTGACAGACATCAAGTTTGTATTTTCCTGTTTCAAATTTGGTAGTGATACTGATCTATATTGTTACTGCAAGGGATGGCTGCTCTTGGTATCCTGGTGCTGCTACCCTTTGTTTCATTTCTCCATTTCATCAGTGTCTGCCTTCACCTCCAGATGTTACTCCAGAGAAATCTGTCTCTCCTCCTCGACTGCAAAGGGGACTAGCCTTGTAACTCATCTGTCAGCTTTGTGATCCTTCCTTGGCATTGCAGCCATGGAAAGGGGCTAGAGGCTTTCCTACCAAGAAAGGCACTCCCTCTTGTGGCTGCTCAAATATACACATAACTCCTGGCTTCAGTGTGTGGGGTATTTGAGTTATGCTATAGGTTGGTTGTGTGAATTATTCTCCAGTAGTGCTTCCATTCTTTGCAAATCACTTAGTGTCTTTGGAGCAGGATCAGTGAGTATACCACAGTGTGACCACAAACCAGCCAAGTAGCACTTCCTGAAGTGAAGAATTTGGAATTAAAGGAGCTCCTCTGTAGCTAGAACACCTAAGGCTGCTGTTACCTTGGCAGCTGTAGACAGGATGTGATTTGTCCTGGCCTGGATCTGAATCTTATTGTAATTCCTGGCATAGATTGGTCTATCAAATCTACATCAGTGAAACACCTGTTCTTCACTAAGAGTTAGAAAAAGTGAAGGTTCTGGGGTTTCCCTCAATAGTAAAAAGATATTTTTATTCCCAGAATTCAGTTCTCAACCCTGACACAGACTTTGTACATTACCTTGAGCAGATGCTTAGCTGTATCTCCTTTCCTATGAAATACAGATAATGATCCTGTCTGTTGTCCAAGAAGAACTATGTAGCTAAAGCAACTGTAGTTATTAAACAACAAAGCAACATATAGATATATGTATTATAAAAATATATATTGAATATGTATAGCGCATATCTATATCTATGTGTGTATACATAGAGAGAGAGAAAGCAACAGGGCTATTCAACTCTTAACTCAGGCTGCTTCGACTTGCTGTACCCATGACATTTCTGAAGGAAGTAGCCATCCTTCCAGTGGGAAGTGATGCATACTCAGACCTCAAAAGTGTTTGTAAATATCCCTTATTAAGTAGCTCACCCCTATGGTTAGACTTGACCACTGGTGTTGAAGACTAGTGACAGATGGGAACATACTGATATTACTTAACAAAGCATTCCCCGTTCCTTTCACAAGATATAAATCTGTCTTCTCAGTGAACAAATACAACAGGAGAAGGACATACAAGGGCTATCCTTTAGCTATCTCATTTACACATCACAGAAGCCTCATGGCAGGTCTCATTTTTAAATTTAATTTTATTATTCTCTTCCCAAAATGAGAAGCTGCTGTGACCCGTATTCTGGTCAGACAGCTGATGGCCTTTTGTGCAATACTTGGCAAGGTTGGGGTAAAATTCTAATGGCCCTGTAGGAATCCCACAGCTGCCAACTGTGAGACTGGGTAGTATGGCCTTCAAAAGTATTTACCACCAGGTATCTGAATTCCCTATAGAGATCAAGGAGAAGGAGGAGGTTTTGAAGAGGCTAGGTGGGTTGTCTTAATAGACTCACAGAAAGTTCATCAGGGTATGTTCCTTGTTGGGCTTTGTAATTTTATGTTCAGATCTGTGTGCAAACTTATTTTTCTTTGTTTGAAAATAATCTTCTGTATTCTCAGTAAACAACTTGTCATACATGGAAAGGTGTCGGAGATCCTTAAAGTTCATGGTAAAATATAATCTAGAAATGTGTCCTTTTTCTTATGGATAAGTTCTCATTAGATAGATGATGTATAAATATTGTGTGTTGTTGTATTCCCTAGACATCCCTTGCTGTATGCCTTGGTTTCTAAGTAGCTGATTTAGACAGGAAGATGTCTGCCATTATTTTTCCAGGTTTCCCTTAGGTGCACACAGTGTAAAATTTGGAAGTTACTGCTGGAATGCTTTTGCTGTTTTGTGGTACTTGTTCAGAGTGACTAGTCCAAGAGGCAATTTTTCTCTGTAACTGCAAATTGTGTGAACTTCTAATTTTTATATTGGTTTCCTTATGGGAATTGTATGAAAATGAAATTACTGTGTGCTGGTGTTTTCCATATATCTACCTTTTATAATGGTTGTGTTTATCACACTCCTTCCTTTTAATATTTGCTGTTTAAATTATGCCATTTCATACTTACATTCCCTTCTCAGCCTCTTTCTCTTAATGAAGGAAAAGAGAAGCCATTAGGTTGTTCCAGAGAGGATGAGCATGAATTCTAATTTAATTCTAGCCGAGCTGGCTTCCTACGTGTCAGCACGTTTTATCATTACAGTGTGACCTCTCCCCTCTGAACGCAAGGATTAGAGAAATCAGAGGTATTTTGCCACTCAGGCTGTCTGGGAGCTTCCCGTTCTCTGCAGCAATGTGGAAAAAGGTGCCAAGAACAGAATTTACAGCCAGAAAAGTTGCATGTATACTTCAAATCCTGTATTTTAGCAGAAATAGAAATAGACTAGATCTTAACATGTTAAAGGCTCATCTCCAAAGGCATGGCTGATCTCAGTGTCAGTAACATGGAAAGCACAGAACCTTTCTGGTAGGCAAAACTAGAACCATTTTGAACAAGTTTTTATCTGTGCTGTGATTTCTCAAAGTTGCTACGGAAACTGAGCTCAGAAAATACTTCTTCCCCTCTCCCTAACAAAGCAATTGACATATTTGGCAGGAGCTCTTTAAAACTATTTTGCCATTCTCTTCTAAATAGCACTTTTGGGGTTAAAAAGCCCAAATGGACAACATTTTTATAGCAAAAGAAGAGAAATGCGTACTAAATGATGTTGCATACTGCAGCCTGAAACTCTGAAACTGCTGGTGAATTGCCCCAGTCAGTGTCTGGTTATTGAATCTGGTGATACAAATTTCTGTATCGTCTGCAACAGGGATAACATTGTGGCAGAAACACGTAGTTGATCCCAGTGATATCTTTCCTGAGTGCCAGAGCCTTCAAGTTCTTTCTTATTTCCCCTCTCCCACTTCAGTGATGTAGCTGTCCTATGTTCTTATACACAAACCTCTGGAAAAATCATAAGGCATTTAAATAGAATTTGGAGGGTATTTTTGTTGGGGTTTGTTTGTTTGATTGTTAAAAAAAAATAAAAAAAAAATTCCATCACACCACTACCACCTCAGCAAAATAATGTTTTGGAGTTCTTCTTTCATCCCGTTAAGTTCCTAAACTGATTTTGCCACAGCATATATAAAATGTTTTGCCATTGTAGTACTAAAATCAAAGATTTCCAGCAAGTCCTTGCTTACTACAGCCTAACTGTCTAATTCCTCCTTCACTGCTGAGTTTCATCTCCTTGATGTAAGCTCTTTGGTAGCCCATAAGAGCCCGCATAATACAGAGTCGTAGTGAGAGCTGGTAATGTCTATGGCACGCACTCGTACTTTGTCACTACCTACTAGAGCTTCAGTGCTCCCCATTGCGGTCTCACAGCCCTTCTGGCAACACCATGGGCTTTTTTGAACTTGGCAAAAGTACCCATGTAGTATTCCTTTAACCCTTATCCTTACAATACCTTGAATAACATTTTAACCAGTTTGCTATGAATAACCAATATGAATAAAATGCAGAAACAAGCTAGGCTAGGTAATTTCCTTGTGCTATGAGAAAGCTGGTGTCAGGTGATTTCTTGTGTCCTTAATGATAGTTGTTCTCCTTCAGTTTCTGTCAAGGGTGACATTTTTAACATCTTTTAGCAAGGTAGATTGTTTTACTTCCTGTGTTTTTCCTGGTCACATACAGCTTTTTTGGTATCATGCCCTGGACATTTTGCACATATCCTGTTGTTGAAGAGTGATTTTCCCACTGTTGCCTTCACTGTTTGTTATATTTGGCAGGAGGCCTCACAGTGGTACTTAATTTCAGGTAAGATTTTTTCCACCTTTTTCACAAAACCTCAGAAGCTTAGCACAGACTTGATGACTAGCCTGTCTCAGCTATTTAATGAATTCTCCCTTACCCCCACATTTAATTTTTATGATTTAGTCTGTTCTCTAACTACCAACACGTCAAATAGATTTTTTTTTCTTGTTTGCATTGAACCTTTTTGCTTTTGTTTTGAGTAGTCATATTTATAGCATCAATGATAGCTGGATAGTTGTAAGATACATAGTCAGGGGAGAAAGTCCACTTGTTCCATTTCTGTGCTTTTATTCTCCCTGGCAATCCCATTGCAAACTTGCCAGAAGCCCTTGAGGTGTACGCTCCTGCATTCCAGTTTCTTGCCAGAGTATTATCTGGTAGGTAATCATAACCACCTTGCAAGATGAAAGTCAACTGTCTGTATAATAAGCAGGTTAGGGTGTCTGTGTTGTATGTCTTCTGAGGCTGCTGGTTACAAAAAGGATATAATTTGAGAGATGGGTTCCATCTGTTTTCATTTTGGCAAGCATTGTTTCAGTGCCTGTATTCTTAAGCATAGCTGGAATCCATGCAGTGACTTATGTCATATGCTAGGACAGGGACTACTGAGGGATTCATTTGTGCTATTTTAAAAGAGCCAGTATGGTGTAAAGTGAGGAATTAACTCTCATTTGTCTTATAAACACTGATCAATGTGAAGTCCCCTTTCCCCTGTCGTTGTCATTTCTTGTGACTGGATGTGGTGCTTTCATAGGACAGCTTCTTCTAGATCAACTGACATCTTGTGTTCTATTTTCCCTCCTTTTTTTTTAAAAAAAAAAACTAATGAAGAGATACCAGCAAGAACAGTTTGTGGCCCAAATGATTGAATACAGTTTGACTCATGAAAGCAGAAATGAAGATAACCTAGCTGAGGTAGCCATGGGCTATAACTAGAGCATTAAACTTTTATTTTGTATTTTTCAGTCATGTCATTCTAATTGAATATTTTGCTTGGGATCCTTTCTGAAGTGGTTTGAAAAGACATGCCAGAGAGCAGGCTAGAGACAATGTATTTGGAATGACTGAAAAGAACATGTGATAAAAAGAGAAACCCACCCTTAGTAGGAAAAAAAACTAGTAAAATTTCTTCAATTAGCAAGTTCTTTCTTAAAAGGCGTAAGATAGAAAAAAGAAAAAAAAAGAAAAAAAAAAAGAAAGAAATTATAATGGTCCAAAAGTATCTTGTCCAACCTTAGAAAGGAGCAAAATCAGTTCAGCAATTAAGTGCTTTAAAGATCCAAAGCAGTGATATTTGACATCAGCTGAAAAGGAAAAATAAAAATAATTCAAATGTTACAAGCAGTGAAGCAGGAGGAAAAGAAACCCTATGCTGAGATTCATTAAGACCCAAAAGTAATTAATCAGAGGCACAGCTAATGTTATTACAGGAAAGCTGTGTTGTCTTCGTGGTGCAGGCATTGATTCCAAGCTAGGAAATTAACATGAAGGTGCCTTTAGTAGTAAAAGCAAAAATATTAAATTGCTCCTGAAAAGTGTAGCAGTGCTGTTTACTCCATCAAGGAAGGATAATGAGACTGTTTAGGGAAGTCCAGCCAGCCAGCATAAGGAATGTATTTTGTTAAATTTTAATTAAAGACTGATTTCTACTGAATACTGTCCAAGCAGTGAATTATTTATTAAAAAGAGGAAGCCCAGGAAAAAAAAAACCCAAAAGCCAAAATATTCTTCTTTAGCTGTCCGGAAGCCACTGAAAATTTTAATGAGTTGCTGTTAGGTTAACTGTTTAGTTGCCATAATTGCTTGTCAAATAGCATTAAAAGGAGTTCTTCATTCTTTTTGCATGGACTGTCTGGTTTGCATGTTAGCTAGGGGCCTCATCCAGCACCATGTATAAACTAACGGGTCTTGCTAGAAAGTGGAGAAGTTAAGTAGGCTGGGGCAGAGACGACACTGCAGCTTGTGGAGACAGACCACGTCTGAGAGAGTCAGTGGACAGCTCAGACTGGCAAACTCTGCTGAACCCAAGCTGGTTTTGTGTACAGCCACTGTAGTGCCTGCACCATGACTTATAGTACCTTGGCTTTCCAGGTATTTTTGCTATCTTTGATATCCTTATCCTACTTGTATCTGAACTGATGCATGGTAGACTTCAATTTCAGGAAAAGATAATCTGAAACATCGTCACTCATCCCGGTTCTGATCATGAACTGGCAGTTTAGTTCACAAGCTGCTTTGTTAGACCATGTATACATGTGAACTTACTGTGTAGTTTAAACTAAATTCTATGCAGAAATCAGCAGCCATTCTAAGTAATATCATGACAAATACATAGATAACAGAGGCTCAGCAAACTTTGACTTGGCCGTGTCATTCCTTTAAAACATAGATGGATAAATTATGAGGAACTCAGCATTGAGATTTGATGGTGAGTACGGAGAAGAATGATTGAGGTTTCCATATGAACATAGATGAAGTAGAAGCTTGGGGAGCAAGGGATTGTGCTGGGTGCCCTTTAGGATTCCGGTAGATCTAAATAGTTGGGACATTCTTGTTAAAACTTTATTTGATTTGGAAGATGAGGTCGGTGCAAGTCTTGGATTTCCTTACATACTGAAGTGGAGAGCTCTCCCCTTCTGCCACAGGCTGAAATGGTGGGATGAAGTTGCTTTGAACCTGTAGGTCTGTTAGATGTACTGTCCTGGCCTGTTTTCTGCAGTACGTGTGTGGTTGAACACAGATCCCTAAACAGCCTGTGTAGGTATCAGGGGAGAGATCTTGCAGTGCACATGGCTCCCTCCTTGCTTATGTCACTGTTTCTTCAAGGGACATCAGGGAGATGGGGGGGAAGCATGTACATCCTGGTCTCATGCTGAAGTGCTATGTGGATATGGGCAGAGAATGCAGCTGAAGAAGGCAAAAAGTGCTGGAAATACCAAAGGAATGTACTTCTCTCACAATTTAGGGACAGTAATTTAAAAGTCTTTGGCAAAGCTGCATGCCTAAAAGCCTGAGTTTCTAAAGAAGGTGGTTTTGAGGTTGATAAGCTGAAGTGAAAGGGCTCTGATTAAAGTGGAGGGGTGATATGAGTTATTACTAAGACCTTGAGCCTTCTGCCTACGCTGGCATCATTAGAACACACCTGCAGACAAGGGCCTTCTTGCTTAGCCTCAGAACTGTGATTGATTCTGCTGAGGTAGGTAATAGAATACTTAAAAAGCATGGGCTTCCTCTGTCAAGGGACAGACATGCCTTCAATTAGGCTTTTTCAAGATTGGTCAATGGGATATAATTAGGAGAGAAGTCTTTTAATGAACTGTTAATGCTGGCCTAGCAGCAACTTGCAGATGTAGAGGGAAAGGCTAGGGTCAGTCCTGCTGCTGAAGTATCTGATTCATTAGTTGGACATTCCAAGTTTGCATTGTTTGCTCTTTCCTTTGAATGAAAATGCTCTTTGTTTAGCCCTGGGAATTTTTTGATGCAGGTGGGCATACTGCTTATCATGAATGCTCATGTGGTGTAGTTTTATTTCCAAATAAGGACTATGATTTTTTTAAAGAACTCTGAAAGTCAAACTGCCTGGCAGAAAGGTTAGTACATGACAGATAAGAAAGCTGATAAACAATTACTATACTTGGATAAAGCTGCAAGCAAGTTGGCTGATAAATCAAAGAAGTCAAGCTGTATTTTTTTCAGCTTGAAAATTGAACAGGATCATCTAGTCAAGTGCTGGAGAAGCGTGGATCAGAATGGTCAATTCCTTTGCAAAAGCACAGCCCATCAGAGCTAGGAGCTTAAGCACCATTCCAAATTGGTTCCTCTCCATTGATGGGGCAGTTTCAGAGACCTAGAGTTGGTTTTGAACTTTGCTCTTCCCAAGCTGGATCTCTTAGTACTGAGATCCCCTGAGTGTAATAAAGTTTCAGAAAACGGGCAGTCGTTCTTCCAACTTTCAGGAGTTTAATGAGATCAAATAGATTTCAGTTGATGTCTGCTTACAGAGACTCTTACACAAGAAGCAAATTTGAGCATATCCTTTCAAAGCTGCAAGAGAGGTGTGACAGTCCACCTACACATCTTTTGTATTACAGCCTAATTGGCAAGAATACACACTGAGAGACTGTGTGTGACCCGTGTAAATTTCTTCCTTAGCCTGAAGGAGTTTTAACTTTTGTTATTCTCCTACCAGAACAGAGAAAATGCTGAGTGGAAGCTGTTTTCCCAGCCTGAATCAGGGTCCATTCCCTTAAAAAGGGCTAGTATATAACTGAGAATCTGAAGATTCTTTGATCAAAAGAGAGAGAGTATAAGGGGAGCATTAGTGTAGTGACTGGGGTCATTCAGCTGGGAGAAAAAATCCTGAACTCTGTGCTTTGGACTATGCTTCTGTTTGCTTCAGTGACTTTACAGGAGGAGGAAGCGGAATTCATGACAGACTTAACAGGCTGATTATTGCATTCTCCTCTGCACTGTGGCCCAGAGTGTCCGGAAAGTTTCCCTCATTCAGCCATACATAGCAAATGGATAAGGTATGCCTTGAGGAAGCAGGAAATATAAATTTGAATCCTGTCAGGCTCAGTTAACTGAGCATTGACCTCAGGTCTCCTATTTGCTGGCTTACTGTTTTAAGAAGAAGGCAATTAAAGGTAGCCCACTGTGACACCTTTCCCTCAAGTTTTTCTGAAGAAGACAGTGAGCTGATCTCAGTGTTCTTTTTTTTTTTTTTTTTCTTTCTCAACATATAGCTATATTTTATTTGCAGGAGAAGATTTGGGACTCTAGAGGGAGGAAAGAGATGTTTTCTTACAGTTCTTAATTCTGTTGCCTAATTGTAGTCCAATTAATACATTATATTAACTACTTATTTCAATGAATTACATTTTATTTTATTTACATTTCCCAAGGGAGCTCATCATTATGCATATAATAGCTCTTTTTAGCTCTTTGCACAGACTATAGGAGTAGGGAAAGGGGGCTGGTGCATTTGGAAACCACTTGGGGATGAGAAAGTAGTTGATTTTTGGTGCTGTGGTGAGTTACCATTGGCTGGCAGGCAAATGCCCACCCATCTGCTCACTCACTGCCCCTCCTCAGCAAGTTGGAGGAGAAAATAGGATGAGAAAGCTAATGGTCAAGGTAAACACAGGGAGACTGCTTACTGGTTACAGTTGCAGGCAAAATAGACTCAGCCTGGGTTAAATTACTTTATTCCAATTAAAACAGATTTGGGTAGTGAAAAACAAACCAAACAATAAAACAAAACCTTCACACCATTTTCACAGGGTCGACTTCAGTCATTCATTTCTGATTCCTCTCCCCTCCACCCTGGGGGGCACAGGGGGGATGAGGAATGGAGGGATTGCACTCAGTGTATAACACTTTCTCTGCTGGTCCCTCCACACTGTTCCCCTGCTCCAGCATGGGTCTTTCCATGGGCTGCAGTCCTTCAGGAAAAATCTGTTCTAGGGTGGGCTATCCACAAGTGTCAGTTCCTTCTGGAAGTATCCAGATGCTCCAACTCTGGGTCTTCCGTGAGCTGCAGTGTGGATATCTGCTCTGGCAGCATGTCTTCCTCAGACATCCATGGTATCTGTTCCAGCACCATAGAACACCTCCTCTTTCTCTGAACCTTGGTGTTCCCTCTGTTATTTCTTACTTGTAACATTTTTTTTTTCCCCTTTTCTGCCTCTCCTTAAATGTGTTTTCCCAGCAGTGCACACGTGGCTGATTGGCTCAGCTTTGGCCAGCAGTGAGGCCATGGGAGAGCCAGCTGTATTCAGCATGGGGTAGCCCCTGACTTCTTTCCATAACAGCCAGCCCTGCCTCTACCAAAATCTTACCACCTACATAGACTACAGGTGCTCAGGCCGTGTAGCTGTAGAAGTCCCTATCAGGGCCTTCAGGGCCCCACTAGGTGTTAATTCTTCTGAGCACCTCACCTGGGACCTCCACCCAAGAGCTCCATTTAGGCCCAGGCTTGGGATTTTATGCTTGTCCTGAGTTCTGTTGCAGGTGTACCTAGCTGCAGACCCGTTTCTGCCTCATCTTTTTGCTTGTGGCTTGATCCTGGGACAGACATGGTACTTGGTTTACTCCCTCACTGTGTTTGGGGCTGTCAGGGGAGCCTGTTCATCACCTGGCTCTGCTTGCTGTGTTCAGCTGCTTTGGGACTGTGGCCTTGGTTGGTGAAGATGCTGGCTGTGCTGAGGTCCACCCTTGGCTTAGAGAGCTGTCAGCCTTTGCTGCTCCTTGACGCTTCTCTTTTGGTAAGTTTTTTTCTTCTTCCCTTCTAACAGTGTAGTTGGTTACATTGATGTGTGGGTAGTAGTACTGTCTCCCTGTTTTGCTTGTTAATGAAGTGAGAGATGGTGCTGGGAATGCATTTTTATGTGACTATGGTCCAGGTTTGCTGAGTGTTTTGTAAGCTGAGGTAGGACTAGCAAACACATGACTATGTAGAGGAGAAGCCCTGGAAGGGTGGTACAGAGGCAGCCCCTTTGCAGCATTGTGATCTTAGATTGCTGTAAATCTATTGTCAAACTGCACCTTGCTCTCATTCCAAATCTGAGAGCCAGGCACTAGAAGTTAGAGACTGCAACCTCTAGTCCATGTACAACCAAACCCTTCATCAGATCCAGCCCTCAAACTATTGATGTGTATAGCTTTTCTATCTTAGGTTCCAAAACGTTCTTCTTGTCAAGTTCTTCTGTCCTCAGCCAGCACTCTGACTGAGAATCTAATTATGGCCAGCTACTCAAGTAAATTTGTTCAGAAATGTTACCGTGCTTCTGCCTCTCTAAAGGCATGCCTTGCTGCTTGGGCACTGTGAATGCTGCAGTGTTCTTCAGGCCCCCAGGAATATCTCTGTCTGACAATGTTTCTGTGTCTTTGTTAGAAAATAAAACAGTCTACAGACTCACTCTACAGGCTCCAATGGTCTCATTTCTAGTCATCAGCTGTCTGGTTTTGTAGAGATTTTCTGAGTTTTAGGATGAGATTCTCTATTTTCCTCCTCATGCAGCCTCACATTTACTCAGTTTAAGTTCTCTTTTTTCTTCCTTTGGCACATGAGAAGACCAGATTAAAAAGAGTCTCTGCAGTTTGCTTTGGAAGACTTGGAGAGGATATGTTGATTGAAAACTCTCTAGTACCCAGTTAATTCAGGTCCTACAGCAATTGCTCAAGCATTTCTCATAAAAATCTGCCTACTCTGAAGAAAAAGTAGACTGACTTACATATTGCCTTTATTATACCTGATGTGACAAAGTCCTTGTCTTGTACTTTTCCTTTCTCTTGCTATAATTGTTGCTTCATATTCATGCCATGAGAGCATGTAAATGACTGAAGAACCTGTATCTGCTTCTAAAGTGCTTTTGAAAATTTTACTGATAATTTCCAGTTGTCCTTGCTGCCTGACCTTTGTCTGAGTTGTGTAAATCCACCACTTGATTCAACCCATCTTCTTTTTATCTGACCTCGCTCAGTCATCATTTGGCTACTGAGCCAAATTCAGTTTTATTTTACTTTGCATAGCTAGGGGGAGTACTTCTGCAAACATTAATTATTTTAGTGTTGATATGTCCCTTAGTCTATTAAATATTTTGCCCTTTACATTCCTCCCACAGGAAACAAAAAGGCCTACATAATAATTCACAACTGCAGACTTTCCTTCTCAGCCTGTCTAGGTACGTCTTTTGGTTCCTGTGTATCAGAACTAAGCAGTATCTGTCACTTTCATCATTCTTTGTTTCTTGGGCATTTTTGCATTAGGACAACCTTTGTTTTAAGAAACATGTTGTTGCTTGAACACATTTCTGTGTTTTTCTTTTTTTCCTCTTTGTGAAAACTTTCCATTTGCTGTGAAAGGAGATTAGGATGACCAGCTTAAACTTGCATATCTAACTTTTAATTGGGCACGTGTTTAACTTCTGGTCAGTTTGGGCACCTATAAAAGACAGGGACAGATAGATCTAACCCAAAAGTATTTGAAGTGTAACTGGGAAGTAGAACAAAGCAGAATACTATGAGAAAATAGACATAGTACCCAATTGTCTGTTTGCCAACCTAGGGAAAATGAGCTTTTGGAATTAAATATGTAAGTTTGAGCTGCTCTCACCTTTTTTCTTTCTTTCTTTTACTATAACCAAAAAAAAAAAAAAAAAAAAAAAAAAAAAAAAAAAATTTGAAAAAAAAAGCAATTTCCTCGGCTAAATTCATTTCCGTCAAAGTTTTTTTCCTTTTTCACTCTTCCTCCTTAGCAACTATGAAGTTTTAACAGGTATGGGTAGCATCCTTAATATGCGGTTGCTCTGGAACCTGATGGCATTTCCTGATTGTCAGTGAAATTTATCTGTCAGTGATAGTACCCACTAAAGAGAGTTGTTTCTCTCTTAGCTACAAAGTGACATTGCTGAAAAAAGAGCCCTACTGAAAACAAACAACAAATAAAATGCTAATTTTCACTTAGATGAGCTTCTGGCCACAGACCCTGAAAACTGAAGTGCTGGCACTAGACTGTTTGGGTGCGTGCATCAAAATACGTGCATGTTTAAAAGTTCTAAGGCTTCTGGTCCAGTTAAATATTCCAGGTCTGCAGAATGTAGCAAGTTAGTTTTAAAAGAACCCCACATCTCTAAATATGTTTTATGGGACTTGAATCATTGAAAGGGGCTACTTTATGTTTTTATTATACAATTGCTTTGGAACGTCAGGACCTAATGAAGCTGTCTCCTCTGCTGTCAGTATTGACCAGTAGCAATAATCCCTGCTTGAAGGAAGAGGTTGATTCCTGCTCTCCTGTACAGAAACTGCTGTTTTGTGATGGCAGAAAGAGCTTTGTGCAGTGGCTGTCTACAAAAAAAACTATGCCATGAATGACTGGCACTTCTAAACTTTTGCCTCTACTCCATAACATGTAGGCTGTCATCTCTCATAGATGTATTGTATGGCCTGGCCTTTCACTTTACCAAAAAAAAAAAAAAGATTCCGAGGTCAAATAAAGACACGAGGAAGCATCATTTTCTCTGTTGCTAGAGCAACGTGGCATTGTAGATTTTTATGGCACTACAACTGCAAAATGCTGCTTAAGTGCACACGTAACCAAGGGCAACTACAATTCCAGTCAGTTGCAGAATTTTAAAAACTCTTGCACTGGATGAGCTCGGCTGCTTACAGCTGTGAAGAACATCTCTTACTAATGCCAGCTTATACTGCTCAAAACAGTCTTCTCTTTCGATCTTTGTGCCTCCTCCCAGCTTTCCTGGGCCTTCACTCTGCCTCTCAAAGGGTAGTGGCCCTCAGAGTTGTTATGTATAGGCAGTGCTTGCTGGTCACTGCTGCAGCAAAGGGAAAAGGAAGATCTGGGAGTACAAAGCTCTGTTTTTACATTTCTGTGATTTAACTGTTTGACCATAGCACTCTCAGGACAGAGTGCTTTTGCATCACTCTAGAAATGCATGTTAATATTTAGCTGTTGGAGAATATTGTCTGTCTGTCAGGTGTGTGTTTGTTAGAAACTTCTTATTGCAGCCTGGGGGCGGGGAAAGAACAGGGAGGAGAGGAACTTTTGAGGACTGTCTGTCATTTCTTGTTGATTCTTGTAAGTGGGACCATCTGCTATTAGTGTGACAGTTGCACTACATTATGCCCAATTTGCTTTAGCTTTTCAGTCTTTTGTCTCTCACAGATACAGTCATACTAGTTGCAGTGTCCTGCTGAATGCTCTTTGAAGTAGCAATTAGAAATTGATCTAGGTGCCAGTGAGCAAAACGGTTGTGTGGGCTTTTCATTGCGGTGTAAAAACTATTTCAGTGTGTTGTACAGCACTTTGAAAGGCAGTGTTATAAATTTTAAATATGCCCTGAGGGTGATGGGGCAGGGGGACGAACAGAACTATCATCATATTTTCAAGGTGTTCCTCCTAAAACACCCCCAACTGAGAGTTTACTCTTTCTGTTGATCCTGTGACAGAGATTTCAAGAGCTCACTATTAGTCAGATTAAGCTTCCAGTCTTGAAGTGGCTTTCATTTTTAGAGCAGATCAGGAGAGCCACTAGACAGACCATTGGCTGTGTGCCCTGAGGACTTTGCACAGATTTGTGGTGTGACTTATACAACTCACTGTATTTTTTTGCTGCAAGCCTATCAAATTCTTTAACCAGTTTCTCTAGAATGATGAAAAATGTATATATTCACAAACATGTACAAGCTTTAAATGCACATTTTCCAGGCCTCTGTAGCCATGAAGTGAGGTGTGATTCTCATGTAATTGCCAGAGTACTGAAGCTAGTAAGGAAGGTGGTTTAAATATACCTGAAAAACATCATGAGAGGTAGCAGTGCTATTTAATCTGTCTTGTTACTTCAGTTCTTTAGCTGAAGAATAGGAATGGTATGGGTAAAAGATAAGAAAATCTTCTAGATAGAGAAGATGTGGTAGACATTGTCAAGGGTCTGCCTAGTCACATTAAAACTTTCTGGTAAAATTAGAAATGTTTTGATCTCAAGATTCTCTATTAGCATCAGATAACCTGCTTTGTTTCTCTGAAATCAAAGTTGTTGATTTTTGGATTTTTTTTTTTTTCCCCTCTCATTTGGGTTGGAGTTGGAAGAGGAAGGACAGTGCATCATCAAGCAGATCTAGTAATGTGTACTTTGTGTAACTAGTGACTATGCTGTGGAGGAAAAATAGGAAAACAAATATGTCAAAAGAATTATATACAGTACTGATGTAGCATATTCCTTACATCTGTTACTGGTTTTGAAATATTTTGAAACTCTTTAAAGGATACCACTGGAGCAGGCTGCCCGGAGAGGTTGTGGAAACTCCTGCGCTAGAGATATTCACAACCTACCTGGACACACTTCTGTGCAACCTGCTGTAGGTGAAGGTGTTCTGGTAGAAGAGTTTGACTTAATGATCTCTAGATGTCCTTTCCAACCTCTACCATTCTGTAAATAAAGAGAAATCATCTTCATAGCGAAGTGCAAGCTTTGGTTTTGTTTCTTTTTTTTTTATTATTAT
>JAAGNO010025592.1:6060-20505 GCA_033439905.1 Ceryle rudis | reverse complement strand
GGGCTGTTATCCCTGCCAGCAGCAGACCCTGCCTGTGAAAACAGGCTGCTGGCTGCAGACAGTGCAGGGAGTTAGAAGAACTGAACTGAAAAGCAGAATCACTGAACAGAATTAGTTCTGTCCTCACTCAAACCAGGACACCATGTTTTATGGTCACCAACTGCCCCTTGCCCTAATTTTGGCCATGCTCTGTTTTCAGAAATGAAGTCGAGTGTGCCTGCCTGAAACCTTGAGCAGGTGGTTTGGGTTGTGAGGTTGTGTCTGTGTCTTAGCTCAGAGATGAGCAATCAGAGAGGTGGTCAATGTCCCCTGTGGCTTGCTTAAAATAAATTTCTAGCGCACACACAGACAGAATGTTTTTACAGGAAGACTGATTCCTGAAAACTCATTTTCACACATTCAGGAGGAAGACAGAGGTGAGATGCCAGAGGATTCCTTCCTCATCTCCTGACAGAAGCAAAAGGAGGCAACACAGTACAGAACACAGTGAGGAGGAAATGATTTCACATCCTGTACCCTTCATCTCCATGGATGGGGTTGGTGAATCACAGAATCACAGAAGCACAGAATGCCTTGGCTTGGAAGGGACCCCTAAAGCTCATCCAGTCCAACCTTCCCACACTCATCAGGGACATAGTCCACTAGAGAAGTTTGCTCAGAGACTCATCAAGCCTGACCTTGAATGTCTTCAGGGATGGGGCCTCTACCACCTCCCTGGGCAACCTGTTTCATCACTAACACCAACTGCCCTGTACTCCTGCCTCAACACCACGTGCAAAAATCTGTGACCTTTCCCTAGACCAGCACTGCCCACCCCAGGTCTCACAGATCCCTTGAAGAAGTCTGAAGCTCCATCTTCTCATCACATTCCCCAAGAACTTCATCACAGCAACCCAACACTGACAGTCTGGGAGGTGTAAAGAGAGGGAGAAGTGGGCTTGGCACCCCCAGTTGTCATCATGGTGTTGTGTCCATCACATGAGACAGACAGATATGAGGCTTCCCCTCCTTCCATTGGACCTCAGAGGGCCATCAGACCTATCTGTCCTGCCACTATTACGTAGTTGTCCAACCAATTGTCAATGGACAAATGAAGCATGGAGGGTTCACTTTACCCTTCATCAACCTGCTCATCTGCCCTTCACTGTAAAGATTTCTGCTTGTTTCTAAAATCACAGTCCTGACATAGCAAGATAAGCTGGTTTCTTCACAAACTGAAGCACCTGCTCCATGCCCTACACCCAGTTTATAGCAGTCAGTTCACCAGACACAGACCTCCCTGCCGTTTGTGGCCAGCCAGACATAGCTCACCCCCTGCTGTCCTTCTCCACTGCTTCCATTTTCTGCTCTCAATGAAGCAGTAAAAGATTAAGCAGCCTCATGACTCAATTTCATTAATGATTCTTGGCTTATACTCTTCGTCTGGGGAAAAGAAAAAAAAAAAAAGCACTTGCAGTTGTCATATATCTCAGGAGTGGCATTTCTTGGAGACAAGCACATTATGAGTGCTGTACAAAGCTCTGGTGACACTCCCTTTGGTCCATCTTACACATCGCTGATCCTTCACATTCATGAAAAAAAAAAGAGATTTGTTTTTTTTTTAGATGCAGAAAAGGTTACAAGGTGATAAAAGATGTGGAGACGTCACACACAGGTGGACTTGGTGTGTTGAATCTATGAAATCAGAAAGAGAGGTGTGAGTCTCTCCATGACCCCAGCAGCAAGGTGACCAGCAGTAAGAGAAAATGTTATTAAACCAAAGTAATTTGGGGCAAAGAATGAGTAGGTTTAGACTCTCCACAAAGGCCAGACAATGGAAGAAAGTTCAAATCATCAGAGTAGGGTGTGGGAATTCAGTGCCTGTAGAATGATCTCCCTGTTTTCAGGACAGAGCTCCACGGATTGCTGAGGGGGAGTTGGGATGCAGTCATCTATAATAGCATGGCACTACAATGGTGTCCCTTCCAGTGCTTTCTGCCCAATAACTTTCCCGAGGTTTGTTGTAAATCTGTGGCTAAAGTCACAAATATAAGATGCAGAGAGTAACTGAGCTCATGAATCATGATAGAAGGACATCTGGGAGACCGGAGCTACTACCATCTCTGTCCATTTCAGAGCCAGGCAGGGGAGCATCCACAACCCTTTCACCCTTACCCTGCCTTCTTCAGTTGCAGCCCTACAATTCCAATCCAAGCAAGGACCGAAGCTCTGATCCTTTCCTGCATTCAGGGAGGAGGGTCTCTTGCCTCCTCATTTCATGCAGCTTTGCAGGCCACCTGCCCTGCCTTTGCTACACTCTCTGTGCCTGGTGGCTGCAGGGAGGACAGGCTGTCACAAGACCATGGCCAAGAGCCATGGGACATCAGCAGATCTGCATGGTTTACAGTATTGCGGATCACGGGAACCCTCCTCCCTCCTCCTCCAATCCTGTGTCCTCCTTGGGTGCAGCCCACCAGCTGGCACAGAGCGTGCAAGCACAGTGATTTGGCTGCTCAGGTCAGCTAGCACGATTTGGTCATTGCTCAGGTCAGGCATCTTAAACTGCGAGAGGTTACAACATCTTCATGCATCACCAGTCTCCATAGTAATAGGGCAATGAACTTGCTGTTCCTCAGACAGCCACTCCTCCACCCCCTAGTCCTGTGCACTGCTCCATCCCAGAGCCTTTATAAGCAGAGGGACTAGCCGTCTTCTGCCTCGAACGTAGCTTCTGTCCATCTTGGAGTGGCTTCATACCTGCAAAGACTATCCTACTAACAGCTGGCAGTCATGAGAATCCTTTTCTTCCTCGTTGCTGCTCTCTTTTTCCTCTTCCAGGTTGCCCCAGGTAAGATTGAAAATAGATGAGATGGAGGCTAAAAGGGTGCGGAGAAGTCCATTAGAGCCTTGTGCTGAGGTTAACTCAGATTACCTCCGTGCCTTTGGACTCCATGACTTTCATATTCCTCTTCCCTTTCATAGTCCTCTTTCATAGTCCTCTTCCCTAGTCCTCTTCCCTAGTCATAGTCCTAATCTTTAAACTATTGAGTTGATGTCCTTGACAGTCTTCCTGATGGTCTATTTCTAGCATCTTGCATTCCAATCACATGATGACATGATGGAAAAAAAAGATACATCTGTCTATAGAAGTGATTCTTAGGCTGATACTTAAGACACAAACCTGAAAAGTGAGAACTTTCTCTTCTCACATTTGCGCCTGAGTCTCCTGACTATGTATTCTAGATGAGTACATCTGCATTTTGGGGGAAAAAAAAAAAAAAAAGAAGTAGTTGTGACTGTGGGTCTTTGCCTGAACTTTATACTGTCCATGTGCATTGAGCGGCTTTAGAGCACATGCATCATTCCAGGCTGTTTGGAGGACTTCAGAGAAGTTTATGCTCTCTCCATCCTTGCCGAGGTTAACAGTAGACTCAGATTTGTAGCTACTTTCCTAGACCAGCAAACACCTCTCTACTCAAAGAAGAATTTAGAACCACTTAGGCCAAAAGCAGGCATTTGTAGGAGCTTTAGATAAAACCTGAACTATGTGCTTCTGGGTTGCTCTCTTGGACGTTTGTTAATTCATGCATCACGAAAAAGTTTTCTCTTATACAAAACTGTTGCATCTGAAATGGCTACAGGGCTGGTCCAATTCCAGTAAAGTCTCCGAGAAAGCTATATCTCTTCATAAAGACTTACACATCTAAAAGACACTGAACACTTGATTGCTTTTTAGTTTAGGAGATAAGTGAGACCAAAGTCTAGTGATGTCTTTAAAATCAGCTCAGTGACATTAACAGCACACAGCCCTTGAATAATTTGTGTTGAAAAGACTGGAGAAACACTGGGAGAATTTGGCTGAAATGTGGTAGATCTGATTTAGAACAAAGCTTCCATGACTTCCAAAATAAGAATAGAGTCCAATTTGATGGCAGGCACAGAAAGTACTGAGTGAGATGATCAGGTTTGTGCTTAACAAGAAGTTGGGGCAGCTGATAAGGACCTCTTCTGCCTTTTCAGTGCACAGATATATGTCTCTAGGTGATAAAAAAGATACTTTTAAATCATATGAAAATAACACAATTTGAATCTCAAGCTGAACATCCCAGTGGAAACGGGTAATGTCTAGCCTGGAAACTCTCCAAACCCAGACTTAGGACTGACTTTTTGGACGGGATAATCCTTGATCATGATGGAACTGAAGTCTTCGCCACCAGCTGAAGGTTTGACCCTTCAGTTCAGAACATACCAGCATGATAAAACCATCCTAGCTGGTTATCTAACCAATCCATACACAGTACTAGTGACAACAGCCACTGACTTCATTTTATGGTGTATATTGAAACGTATAAAACATTTTATTTGGGCAAGTGTTAGTCTCATTGTTCTGACTGTGATTAAGATTTATCTCTTGAAGTTTTATGCCACCAGGGTGAGATGTACCAAATTTTACACGGTAGGACAGTGCACAGGTTTCCTGTCAGCATGCCACGCAGCCTCGCACTGCTCAATGCTTCTTTGGAGGAAGCTATTCAAAGTAGGGGATAAAGACTATGAATCATAAATATGCTTTGCATGTGCTGAAATTTGAACTGAAAGTTTGAAGAAACTCAGTTAGGCTATTTTTTGTTCGACTACCATAATATTTGTTTCTGAGAGTCATGTGAGATTAATGTTAAAACCACATTTTGCTGTGTTTCCTCTGGCTTTTTCATATAGCATAGTATTGCTGTGTATAACTGGAATGACAAGCATGTGTCTGCAGGAGAGGTGATGAGGAAGCAACCAGTTATCCTCAGGCAGACTGTTTCTCCAGGCTGCCATGGGGAGATGTTAGCATTACAGCCTGCTCTTCTAGTGTGCATTTCATATGGACGTAAAGACCTTCAGAAGGTGCAATCAGGTTGCCCCACTCACAAACCAGGCACTGTGGCAGGGACCCATATACCACGCCAGGCAAATCTGGTGCCACCGTTCTCCACTCCTCTGCCTTGACATATGAACATGAATTTTCCCTTAGTTGTTTTTTTTGTTGTTGTTGGGTTTTTTCAGCTTACAGCCAAGAAGCTGCAGACACCTTAGCATGCCGGCAAAACCGGGGCTCCTGCTCATTTGTTGCATGCTCTGCTCCTCTGGTTGACATTGGGACCTGCCGCGGTGGGAAACTGAAATGCTGCAAATGGTAAGAGAATTCCTCCAGAGAAATGCTGCTGATGCACCAAGACTTACTGGGCTTTTCCTCCTTTTGTTACGATAGAGACCACCTTCTCCAGCCCCTTACACCTTCTCCAGCCCCTTACACCCTCCAAAAAAGTGTCTAATTGCTGGGATTTATGGCTAGTGATCAAAAGACAGAGCATTGTGATGTCAACAGTGCCAGGCTGCTTTCTCTGAAAAAAAAAAACAAACCACAGGGAGAAGATGCTGATGAGCAGGGAGGTACCTGGAGTTTGCACATATAATATTGATACTAACATATCACATATTACTAATAACTTCTGTAATCAGTGTGGTACCAGGGCAGAACCAGCTCATGCTCAGACTCTGCCTCTACTAAGTAGGGTGGACACAACTGACTTGAGACAGCTCCAAGAGCTGCCCCTCAATCCACACAGACAGGTTCATGGAGCTTTGCACTACAAAAAAATCCAACACATTTTCAGCACAGAATAAGCATTTATCAAGTCAGGACTCATAGCAGGGATGCTCTCATCTAGGTCACTTGATCTAGTGCAAAGTGTCAGATATTCCCTCTATACTGGGCACTGAGGAGGCTTCCCCTTGAATCCTGGGGGACAGTTTTGGGCCTCTCACTCCCAGAAGGACATTGAGGGGCTGGAGCATGTCCAGAGAAGGACAATGGAGCTGGGGAAGGGGCTGGAGCACAAGTGTGGTGACCTGGGCTTGTTGAGCTCAGGGGAGACCTTCTTATTCTTGTCAACTCCTTGACAGGAGATTGGAGACAGGTGGAGTCGGTCTCTTCTCCCAAGGAACAAATTATAGGACAAGAAGAGATGGCCTCAAGCTGCACGAGGGGAGGTTTAGGTTGTACATGAGGGAAAACTTCTTTACTAAAAGGATTGTCAAGGGCTGTCCCAGGCTGCCCAGGGCAGTGATGGAGTCCCTAGCCCTGTAGGGGTTTTAAAGCTGTGGAGATGTGGTGCTGAGGGACATGGTTTAGTGCTGGATTAACAGTTGGATTTGATGATCTACCAACCAGGACAAATCTGTCATTCTATACTAGATCAAAGTGCCACAGGACATGTTCCACCCTCTAGGAATGAAGCCTGTTTTCATCAGTACCAGCAAGAAAGTGTCTGCATTTATAGAATATAGTCCATACAGAGTGATGTGATGTGCCACGGTCCAGCTCTGCAGTTGGTGGCATTTCATACCAAAGGAGTTGTAACTTATCTAGCCCTTTTTGAACCCCATACACCTTGGTGGGGGTTTTTTTGTTGTTGTTTTGTTGTTGTTGATGTTGCTGTTTTAATTATTATTTAATATTATTTGCATTTATATTTAATCTAATTGGGTTTTGGTAAAACATCATGAGGAAGGATACAAAAAAATTGAGAAGTCCTACCCCCCCTTCTTTGATAGAAAAAGGGCATGGAGAGAAGTGAGATCACCCACTTTTTCCAGTTCAGCTCTTTATTCCTAAGCTATTTTTTTTCTCGAACTATACCCTGGGAGGTATTCTGGGTGATCATCAGGTGCAGCCAGGTAGCCATGGTGTGTGCTGAATGGTAACAACCACATCCTCCATTTTACGTGGGTTGTCTCATGGCCAGAAACACAGGTTAGCAATCAAGATCACGAGGATGTCTAGTAGCCCTTAACCTTGTGTGTTACCTTATGTCTACAGTAGTCTGAGACAGCGAGGTAAAATTTACTTGTTTGGATGGAGATAGGTGGATCAGGTAAGCACCTGATTTTCCTTTACAGGACACCCAGTTCCTAAACCTGGCACCTCACTGACCACACAGACAAGAGCTCTGGGCATCTGAGACATCTCCCATTTTTGACATCAATGGATCTCAGCCTTGGTGCAAACCTGGAGAGCCTTCCCATGGGGGTGAAGACCCTTAGGGACAGAAGATCTGAAGAGGAGTTCTTGTACCCCAATAAAGATATTTGCAGCTTCAATTCTAATAAAAGCAAGTCACTGTGAAACCATGTTGCTGACACTTGCTCCTGTATGTCAAGATGGTTTTTGCTGTTCTTATTGTCTATAAAAATCAACCTGTAAATTAAGTTTATTTAACTAAATTCAGTTAATTTAAGTGCATGTGTCATTGAGTCCTGTGTTATGGGTTAAGGTTGTGTTGGCCACTAGACAAATGACAGATGCTCTCTATTAACCCTCTCCCTTCTCAAAGGGGAAGAAAAAGGGAATAAGGGAGAGAGACTTACGGGTTGGAAAACTAAACCAGCTTTACTGAAAATAGTAACAGCAAAATGAACTACATACAAATAGATACAAACACAGTATTGAATCCAACACCCCTGATGGCAATTATGTCACCATCACCACTGATGCTGTGGAACAGGCACTGGGCAAGTCCTAAATGGGACTCAGTGGCAGATGGGAACCAGCTTCAGGAGCTGGATTCTGGGACTGGATTCAGGAACACACAGATTGGGAGTGTGTTGCACTGATTTGTGTGGCCACACACATATTAATAAATCAACAAGCACTAGAGCTCATTCCCTCTGCCATCCCAGTCCAGGGCACCAGGCTGGGCTTCAGGAGACAGGCTCAGTCCTCTGCTCTTCTTCAGGACTCCACCCACTAGCCCAACCTGAAGTTCTGGGAATGGCAAGGCAGAGAAACCCCAGGGTGGCAGAAAGACAACTTCTTTAGGTTGTGAAACTGCCTCACTATATTCACCTGATTATGCTCCCGCCACCTCCATTTAGTCTAGACCAGCGTCAGGTTAATGGAATTTTATTTCTCTGTATACTAAACCAGTCAAACCATTTATTGCTGCACCATGATGTCTGGAGTCAATGGGTTGCTTGTCCATCAGCCTAGAGCCTTAGCATTTGGTGTCCTCTTCTTGAATAAGTTTACCACAAGGCACATCTCGTGCTGACCCCAGGTGAGATGTGAGCCAGATCCTCCAACAAAAACACACACCAACACAATTCCTCAAAGATATAAAGATCAAACGCAAGTCCTCTGGAGAAAAGTTATTAAAATTTATTGAGATACAGACTGAAGTACAAACATCCCAGGTGAGCATTAAGTGGCTCCCAGAGCCATCGTCTTCTAGTGTTATTCACATTATTATTAGTGCTAAAAGGAAAAGAAAAGAAGGAATACCTGTCCTGAGGGCCAAAGGAAGAACCTGCTCTGCAGTCACTCTCATGGTGACAGACTTCTGCATGTTGGTGATCTGCCCTCTGGGTTAGATTTTGGTGTCTGCAATATAGTTTCAACAGAAACACTATAGAAAAATGAGACATGTTGGTCTTCTCTGGGTGGTTCAAGAATTGCTTTGGAGGTTCTTCAGGTTCTTTGTGCAGGAGTTTGTTTTCTTTCTGTTGTTGTTCATGTTTTGGTGTGTGCATGTGTGTGTTAAATGCATAATTTTAGCTCAAAATTCCAGATTTTCCAATGCAATGATGCAGTTCTTAAATGGCCAGGAGGTCTGTGTATCCCATCTAGGAAGCCAATGGTCACTAATCATACTGCAATAAAAGGAAATAAACTTTCAGGTTTTGTACTTACAACCAGGAAAGGATTTGAATAAAGAGCACAGAAGGAATTGAATGAACACCAAGAGTTTATATTCCTGGATATCTTGTCAGTGTAGGATATTCACATTCCTGCTGCTGCTGCAGTTTAATAAGAAATTGCCTTAGTTAATAAAGAATTGCCCGCTTTCTGTATCTGAAGGTTACTACTTATCTTGAAATCTCTGGGTACAGAGAGGAATTTCTGCTATTCATGCTTTATTTTTAACTTCTCTGTTACTAACATTGAACAAAGTTTAAATAAGATCTTCCAAATACAAGACAGCAGCATCTTACAGCAAAAAAAGAAACAGAAAATGAAACGTAAAAATCAGTGGAGGCCGAGTGTAAGTTTTCATGGATGTTTGTTTCTGCAGTTTCATACTAGTGTAAAGATATAGGATGACCTTTAGGTTCCAGTAAGGAATTCAGGAAAAACAATACAATTTCACATTGGTTTTGTATAAAAGGGGAGAATTATAGAACTGGAGAAAACATCTAGCAGAACAATATGACTTCCAGGTTGTGCTCCTGACTGTGAGACCTGGAAGGTTTTGCAATGTGGAACATGCAGGTCTTCTATGAACCTGACCCAAATGTCCCAGGTCTCCACACCGAGTGCACATTGAGAAGTAGGACCTCTGAAGCCAGTATTACTCATCATGAGCAGTTTGAACCAGCTAATGGGAATAGCAGAAAAAATAATTCTTAACTAGGTAATTACTTATCTCTGTCAATGAGATTTGATGGTGGGCTTTCCCTTGAGGCACTTGAGCTACATCATTAATGGTACCGAGCGAGCTATTGAGGAAATCCTCAGGAAATCCTCCATCTGAGTGTAGAGTCTCTCCTCCCTTGCTGGTTTGCACTTGGAGGAGCTTTTCATCTAAAGGTCAGACTGGATGTGTGGGAGTAAACCCATTCCCACAAGAAACACCTAATCACCATCAAATCCGTAACTCACCACAGTCCGACAGCAAGGGACCCCTTGCTGGCAATGTCCAAAGGACCTTGTATTGGGTAGAGGACAGTGGTCGGTGGAACAGGTACCCCCAGCCAGTTTGCATTGTACATCATTATTAGGTGCACGCATGAAACCTGCACAAACAAAAAACAAAAACAAAAACAACCCAGAGTCTTGATTTTGCTTCCCAAAGGAGACTAAGAGCAAGTTAGGGTTATAATTCTTTCACATTTTTCATACTGAGGGTGGTGAGACCCTGGCCCAGGTTGCCCAGAGAGGTAGTCATTGTCCCATCCCTGGAAACATTGCAGGTGAGGTTGGCTGGGGCTCTGAACAACCTGCTCTAGTTGCAGATGTCACTGCTCAGTGCAGGGGGTGCACTCAATGATCTTGAAAGGTCCCTTCCCACTCAAACCATTCTATGATTCTAGAGTATGACAGCAATGCCTGCAGGATGTCCTAATCCATACCATTAAAATCCCTTATTTTCCAAAGCAGGACAGTCCATCCAATGGACACAGCTGGCACCTCTCTGTTCACTGCTAAAGTGTGCCCAGCACACTGGCAGCACTAGATGGCTTGAGAGAAAAGGGACTAAATCCCATTTTATTCCCATTTCTATTTTAGGTTCTCCATACTCACAATCCTCCCTCTACATTTCCTATGATTTAATGTATCTCTTACCCAAAGTGCCTTGGAGCACTAAAAGGAGAACAGCAAAACAAAGGGAAAAGATCTTCATGTCCAAATTCAGTGCCACCAAATACTAAGAAATAAGCAGAAAAAGGTCATGCATTTGACATGTATTTGTCATTACCCAATCCAAACACTGGTTATGACATATAAACTGCATTTTGTTAATAAAAATTGTCATTGATGCAATAGACTAAATGATCTAGAATAAATCTATTGAACTACCCACCTTCATTTCTTGCTGCAGATTCCAATTACTTTTTAAAAATATTGCAAACTACTATAATCCTTCAGAATCACCATTTCTGACCATAATAAACAGCCAAATACATTACAAAAATACCATCACTGTACATTTCAGTTGTTTATAAGGATTTAATTAAGCTGAAAAAAATTATGTCTTGGAATGATTAATGTCTTTTCGGAGATGCATATGTTATCAAAAAGATAGGCATTTTTCTACTTATCTATTGAAAATCTACATCTTCAGCTCTTCCTAGAGGAATTTAGGAGAGTGGACACGGTAGCCAGTCTGTCATACCTGGTTCCTCTCAATGGGGAGCTTCACAGAGTGAAGGTCCTGACCGAAATCAGGTGATGACAGAGCTGCCACAGACCAGCTGGCCAAGGACATGGACTCTCACAGCAGTTCCCAGCAACTGAAATGTCACTTCCCAGCAGCTGATGAGCTGGTGACAGGTCATGAACTCCCTCCCCTTTCTCTGCAAATGAGTTGGCGTTTCCAAAATGCACTTTACACCACCCTGGTTCATGTACAACACATTGATCCATCATGGACTGTGAAAAACACATCCTGGGACATATATTGAAAGCTGCTGGTTTGGATCCAGCAGGGACCTAATTCTACATGGCTGCCCCTGGTTCTCACTTCAGGAGAGTTCCTCTCTAAAGCCTGGAGATACCTACCACAGCATGTAAGCAGCTACATTAGGAACACAGTTATTGCACAAAATTTTGTCCAAAAAAAAATCCCAAAAACGCTCCTGGTTGGTCTTGTGGAGCTGTAGGTAATGTCATGTGAGCAAAGTGGAATTGAGCCCCCATCCTAGCTGGAGCAGTCCGTTTGAAGCAGCAAAGTCAAACAGAAGAGAAAGTTTACGTGTGCACCAAGAACAGTTTAATTTTCGTGCGTTTACCACATCCGCATTCTACTCATTGCAGAGAAAATAACAATTTCAATAATTAAAGTTTCGGGGAGGTACCCACTTCCACACACCCACTTGCTAGATGGCCAAAGGAAACAACCTCCACAAAACATGTGCCCCCAGAGGATTTGGACCAGAGATAGTGATGTCAGCACTGGTATCTCCTGGACCTGAAGACAGCTGGTGAGGCCAGAAAAAAGGTGTTCTGTCTTGATTGTCATAGTTCTAAGGATCCAGAAGGAAAACAACTTCATTGTACTCCAAACAGCCATTCAAACAGCATCCTGACTTGAATCAGCACTGGCGTGGCCAGCAGGACTAGGGCAGGGATTGTCTCCCTCTACCTGACACTGGTGAGGCTGCACCTTGAATCCTGGGTTCACTTTTTGTCCCCTCACACCAAGCAGGACATTGAGGGGCTGGAGCGTGTCCAGAGAAGGGCAAGTACAAGGCTGGTGAGAAGTGGCTGGTGGACCTGGGCTTGTTGAGCCTGGAGAAAAGGAGGCTCAGGAGAGACCTTCTGGCTCTCGACAGCTCCCTGACAGGAGGGTGGACCCAGGGGGGCTCTGTCTCCTCTCCCAAGGAACAAGTGATAGGAAAAGAGGAAAGGGCCTCAAGTTGCACCAGGGGAGGTTCAGATTGGACAAAAAGAAAAATTTCTTCCACTAAAGGGTTTTCCAAGCCCTGTCCCAGGCTGCCCAGGGCAGTGGTGGAGTTCCCATCCCTGGAGGGGTTTCAAAGCCACGCAGATGTGGCGCTGAGGGACATGGTTTAGTGGTGCCCTGACAGTGCTGGGGGAACCGATTGTATGATTCTGTCAATCTATCCACCTATCCAGGTCACCTGCCTCCCAGAAGAGGGCAATGAAGAGCTAAGTATGAAATTCCTCTCCGGCAGCCTTCTTCAGTCAAGAATATGTAAATCGTGTTGACGGCAGGGTTTTATGGATTTTCTTCCTAATTAGACTGATGTCTTCTGATTCCCAGCATTGATATGTTAATGAATTATGGTTTCTAACAATCCAACCTCAAAGCCCTCGGTGTTTTCTAATCTGCTGTGGAGTCCTACAAAGGACTGGAAGACAGAATTGGTCTGAAAATCCCATTGAACCTAATAGGCAACAGAGGCAGGTCCAGGGAGAAGGAGTGTCAATCAGTGCTGATCAAGATCTAAAGGGTGGGGGTCAAGAGGATGGGGCCAGACTCTTTTCAGTGGTGCCCAGTGACAGGACAAGGGGCAACGGGCACAAACTGGAATCCAGGAAGTGCCACCTGAATAGGAGGAAAAGCTTCTTCCCTGTGAGGGTGTCAGAGCCTGGGCCAGGCTGCCCAGAGAGGTTGTGGAGTCTCCTGCTCTGGAGAGATTCCAAACCTGCCTGGACAATACTATGGGTTTTTTTATTTTTGTCAATAATTACAGCATGCTATTATTGACTCTAAATATTGTCATTTACATTTCCTTAACTTGCTTCTTGGCAATTAAACATGTGTTTATTAATTAATATGGTATGCTAAAAGCATTTTGACAGCTCTATGTCTTACTCAGTTTCCTTCGCCTGCAGTTCTGCAAAGGATGCTGCGTGGAGCCCCAATGGTCATGTTTGTGTTTTATACAAACATATACAAACACATCTGTAAAAATATATAATATTCATACATATATCTGTATGCCTGTATATATGTATTTATATATTCAAAAAATATAAATATTCTAATAGAAATAAAGGCTGAATCTTCTAAACTGCTTTATATTTTATTTTATCTGAAGAGATTATGAATAAAAATGAATAGAGACTATGAAATGAATAGAGATTATGAATAGAAAAGAATAATCCAGATGTTTTCATCTGCTCAGGAAGTCAGGTTATTAAGTACTTGTTTATTTAAAGTTATACATGATAATGATGGCACTTCTTGCTCTTCATTTTCTCTACATTCCCTCTAACAAATCTGCACTAACATATATATATTTATATACAAAATGTTGTTAACATGACCATACAGAAGGGCTCTTCTAAATCCCAGCTGCCTTTCTGTCACTCATCACACCACAGACTCCCGTCCCTTCTGAAAATACAGGCCTTAGTTCTTTAGCTCACACTTAGACAAGTGCTGCCCAAGATGCTCCTGTGGCCCATCTGGCCTCCCTGGCCGCTCTGGCAAAGGCTTGGTCTCCTCTCTCCTGGCCCTCGTCCACCAGCCCCAGATGGAGATCTCAGAGCACTGCAAATGACTCTAGATGCTGGTGTGAAGGCAAATGGGTGTCTGTGTATCACCAGTCATGGCCCTGCTTACCTCTGATGACAGGATCTCCTCAGCTAACTTGAAGCCATAAGGATTCTTCAGTTTCTTTCTGACATCCTCTTCTTACACAGTCCTCTACACAAATGACAGGAAGGGACGATAGACCTTTAGTACAATTGCCCAATGCTTCTTCTCGCAGCATGTCCACAGTTTGCAAAAAAGCAAAAAAAAAGGCATGAAATCCAGTCAGGGAACAGTCCTGACAGTCCTGCTATCCCTTTGGTGGCCTTGACCAGCTTCGTGGAAACCTGCCCAGGCCCAAATTGGCCCAAACCTGCCTGGAAATCACAGTCGCTGCCTCCTGTTTGGTGCACTGGAGCAGAGTGAGCTGCCCCAGCTCCTTCTGGGCACAGCAGCTGGGCTGCACCTCTCCCACCCACAGAGACCCCCCCGCTCAGAAAAGATACAAACAAAGAGAGCTCTTGCCAGCTGCTTCCAAAGGCCTTGAAATGTGAGGGCAAATGTGCAGTTGGGGGAATAAGTGAGAAGAAAATCAGCTTTACGTTTACAGAGCCACGGTAATATTTTTCTGTGCTTCACTGACTGCAAAGCCAGGCTTTATGCTACATGGAGTGCTTACCCAGTGGAGACCTCAACA
>JAAGNO010025591.1:17297-31478 GCA_033439905.1 Ceryle rudis | reverse complement strand
AAAAATACTTTTTTAAACATGGTTTTCCAGTAACTGGAAAAAAATATTTGCTGATAAAAGGCTTGAAAAACACCATAAAATTGATCAATAAATGAAGCAAATCCTCTGAAAGATTAGATTTTAATGTTTAATCAAAATACTAATTATTTTCCAGGTTTCTCAGGATTTCTTCATCTTTCACAATTCTTATTAAAGTGGGTTGTTTGTCAATGGGAAAATAATCTAGGTACACATTATCCTGTATATGTACCTACTCTACACGATATAATGTATGATTATACAATTATGCTTAGCAATATATTTGCATATAAATATGTAAATATGGTGCAGACTTCTTTACAGTAAGTAGTAAGAAATAGGTGCTGATAGCATGCAGTTCAGATCATTATGAGGTAAATGTCTGAAAAGTCCATATGGATTGCAACTAAAATTGTCCGTTTCTCTCCCTTGATTACAAAAACCTGCAGTGACTTACTCAAATGCATGCTTCTGCAGTGCTGTTTTTAAAAGTATAAAAGGTTTTAATAAGTAGATACCCCAAAATTTTATGCATTCAAAATTATTAGCCTTTAAGAAAAAAAATTGCATTATTCATTCCTTGTTATCAAAAAGGAAGGAGGAGAAGCTGAGGAGTGAAAATAACATGCTGGAAGACATTTCCTATAGAATTCAGCCTAAAAACCTTCAGCTGTAATTCTCAACAAGAAAAAGACTTGAAATCAGTCCAGGCATGAATTTCAGTTTGGCACGCTCTGAAATATCCTCTTTGTTTGTTGTTTCCATAGTAATTGCATTCTGAAGTCAACATATGTATAGCCTCCTTTAGTCAAAATTGGATATTTTATTTTAAATCATTCTGCTTTACATCTTTAGTAATATTTTTCTAGAAAGGGAGAAACACTCCATGTCATGTATTTGGTTATATATCTAGAATATTGAACTTTTACTTCTCTTTGTCAAAAATATACAGTTCACTAATAGAAGGAAAGGCTATGTATCTCTTAATATTGTGTCTTATTTCAGAAGGTTGTCTAAGATATAATAAAGATTAAAAAGCAACAGATACTTCAGGAATCTGTCTCCTATGATTTTCAGCACTTCAAGTATATAAGTGACACAATGTTTAAAAAATAGAGAATTAATAGCCCATTTCATTGTAAGGATGGTCTGTATAGAATTAAAGTAAACTTATCAGTATGGTTGAAAAAATACATAGGCGAGTTCATTTTTGTGACAGATACCATTGGCAACTCAATCAGTAATTCATTCAGGACTGTTTTTATTTCTGTTGCTTTTAAGAAATAGGAGAATATTTCAGTGAATCTGAATACAAAATGGTGCCATACTGATGGGCAGCATCTTTTTTGGGTTCAGGGACTGCTGAGGCTTACTCTGGTGAGACGATGCATGGTTAAAGGCAGTTTAAACCACCTTTCTCACATCTCACCCTCTTTCAGATGTCTGAGTCTAGTCTGGTTACATTATCTTTGTAGTAATGGAGAGGAATTGTCACTTTCCGGAAAGTGATTAAACAGAACTGTACTAGCCATCTCTTTTAGGGTGAAATAACTGCACTCGTAAGCTGCTGGCATTTCCTCTGAAGGAAGCCCATTGTTACTAGCTCAGGTCTGGACAACTGAACGTAGGTACATGAGTTCCACTTGGAGTTTCATTCACTTGTATTTACTCATTTATCACATGTACTATAAAGCTCTGCATGTGATATGCACTGTTTCACTACTGGCAGAAAGCAGAGCAGCAAGTATCCCACAATTTTTCAGCAATGAGTCAATATCTGTGTGTTCAGACTATACACAAAAGAATAAAAAAATATGTAATTCATCAACTGTCAAGCACAGAATACTTGAATGCTTAAGATAAAACATCCAGTGTCAGCTACATCTCACCAAATTTTAGATTTCTACAATGTAGATACTGTAAAGCTGAATAACCTAACAAGCCATAATAATAAATGGAAAGAAGTAAGTACTTCATTTAGACTATTTTGGGTATTTGTTTTGCTTTAGGACAAGCTAATTGGCAAGCTAGTAACAATAGGTGAGGAGAAGCGTGAGGTTCTCGACAACTTTTTTTCCTCAGTCTTCCCTGGTAATATTTCTCCCCACACCTCCCAAGTTAAAAGGTCATAAGGTGGGGACCAGGAGCACAAAGTTCCTTCCACTGTAAGTGAAGATCATGTTCATGACCACCTGTGGAAACTGAAGATACACAAGTCTATGGGACTAGACAAGATACACCCCAGAGTCCTGATAGAATAGGCTAATGTAGTCGCCAAGCCACTCTCCATTATATTTGAAAAGTCCTGTCAGTCAGGCTAAGTCCCTGGTGAGTGGAAGAAGGAAAACATTGGACACATTTTTAAAAAGGATAGAAAGGAGGACCCTGGGAACTACTGACCTGTCAGCATCACCTCTGCCTGGGAAGATCATGGAGCAGATTCCCCTAGAAGCTCTGATAAGGTACATGGAGGACAAGGAGGTGAACAAAGCCAGGCAGCATGGCTTTATTAAGGGCAAGTCCTTCCTGACCAACCTAGTGGGTTTCTGCAATCTCCAGTGGATAAAGGAAGAGCTAATGATGTCATTTATCTGGACTTCTGTAAGGCCTTTGACACAATCCCTCACAACATCCTCCTCGCCAGGTTGGAGAGATATGGATTTGATAGGTGAACCGTTCAATGGATAAGGAATTGGCTGGATGGTCACATCCAGAGGGTAGTGGTCAATGGCTCAAAGTCCAGATAGATATTGATAACTAGTGGTGTCTCTCAGGGGTCCATACTGGCACCAGTACTGTTTAATATTTTATCAATGTTATGGACAACGGGGTTGAGTGCACCGTGGGCAAGTTTGCATATAACACCAAGTTGAGTGGTATGTGAGGTACACCAGAGGGACAGGATGTCATCCAGAGAGACCTGAACAAGCTGGAGAAATGGATCCAAGTGAACCTCATGAGGTTTAACGAGACCATGTGCAGGGTCCTGCACCTGGGTCTGAACAAAAAATACAGACTGGGGAATGAGGTGATAGAAAGCAGCCCTATGGAGAAGGACTTGGGGGTTCTGGTGGATAAGAAGCTGGACATGAGCCAGCAATGTCAGAAGACAAACTGCATCCTGGGCTGCATCAAAAGAAGCACAGCCAGCAGATCGATAGAGGTGATTCTGCTGCTCTGCTCTGCTCTGGTGAGACCTCACCTGGAGTATTGGTCCAGCTCCGGAGCCCTCAATACAAAAAGGACATAGACCCGATGGAGTGGGTCCAGAGGAGGGCCACAAATATGATGAGAGGCCTGAAACATCTTTCCTATGAGGACAGGCTGAGGGAGTTGGGGTTGTTCTGCCTGGAGAAGAGAAGGCTCTGGAGAGACCTTATAGCAGCCTTGCAGTACCTGAAGGGGGTCTACAAGAAAACTGGAGAGGGACTGTTTAAAAGGGCATGTAGTGACAGGATGAGAGCCAATTGTTTTAAACCAGAGAAGGGTAGATTTAGATTGGACGTTAGAAAAAAGTTCTTTATTATGAAGACATTAAAGGTCAGGCTTGATGAGTCTCTGAGCAACCTGATCTAGTTGAGGAAGTCCCTGCTTACTTCAGAGGGGTTGTACTAGATGACCTTTAGAGGATCCTTCCAACCAAAGGCATTCTATGATTCTATAAATTTATGTCCTAATTTTTTCTGCTTCGCAGAATGACAGAATCACAGAATTGTTGAGACTGGAAAGGACCTCTGGAGGTCCCCTCTATTCAAGCATGACCACCTAGAGCCAGTAGCCCAGGGCTGTGTCCAAATGTCTTTTGAATGTTTCTAAGGATGGAGACTCAAAAATCTCCCTGGGCAACCTGTGCCATCACTCAATCACAGTAAAGAAAAAGAAAAAAAAGAAAAGAATAAAAGTGTTTCCTGATGTTTCAGAGGGAATCTTCTGTGTTTCAGTTTGTGCCCACTGCCTCTGGTCCTGGCACTGGGCCCCACTGAAAGGAACCTGGCTCCATGTTTGTTGCACTCTCCCTGCAGGTGTTTATATACATTGATGAGATCCTCCTTGAACCTTCTCTTCTCGAGGCTGAACAGCCTCAGCTCCCCCAGCCTTTCCTTATAGGAGTCATGCTCCAGTCCCTCAGTCATTTTCTTGGCCCTTTACTAAACTCTGCCCAGTATGACCATGTTTCTCTTGTAGTGAGGAGGTCAGAGCTGGACACAGTACTCCAGGTATGACTTCATCTGTGCTGAAGAAAGTGAAGGGAAGGATAGTCCAGTAACTTCTCTCTACAGTAGCTTCTCTCCAGTAACTCTAAGCCAGTCCAGATGAGTAGTTCAGATTCAGCTAGTTACATTCAATTAGAATAATTCAACATATAAGGTGGGCTCTACACTGATGACAATGAGGTTTAGCTATATCCTTCTCCTTGAAAGATTTTTTTTCTTCATCATGGTTTAGTCCATCAGTGAAGGCAAATGGTTTTCCTGTATGTTAGGCAAATATAACTTATTGACTAAATAAATAGTGAGACATACTTTCTGGAAATGTTGCAAATCCATATGGGACATGAATTTCTTTAAACTCTCAAGCTAAACTAAATGAGGAGATGGAGAAACTGGAAATGATACTTCCATCAGTTCTATTCTGCTTTATCTTCATGAAAAATAAATTTTGTTACTGTTGTTGGTTTTGGTACATATTCTGAAACATATTAAAATAGGCTTTGTGTGTCCCTGGGACAAGGTGCTTTATATCTCTCAAACTCATTTTTCTTACCTGTGAAAGAAGGTAAAATACCTAATTATATGTCATACCAATACCTTAACCATTTTTAGTTTTCTGGGTGGCATAAAGATGTTCCACATAGAAACATATTGATCACACTGAAACTAAATGTATGCAGGGACAGTTTGAAAATGTGGCATGCCCACAGATTGGCTTGGTGTTTGTTAAGTTTTCTTTGTCCTATCTATGTAAATAAGTCTATTAATAATTTAGCTAATACAAACTTTGGCCAAGCCTGAAAGAATTTGGGTTACCAAGAATCAGTAGATGTTCACTGCCGTGGACTTGCAGTGTTTTGTAGAATACTAGGCATATTTCATGAATCAAACAGGTACTGTTCATGTGAGTTTGTTAATTAGTACAAATTTACAAGAATTATCTTTGGCCCGATTCCACTGCAGTTAAACAGAGCACCTTAGAGGTGCAAACAGATTTGACATGTCAGGGTAAAAGGACTAGCAGAGTTATCAAGCTTGATACAGGAATCAAGGGGTCGTGGCCTACATTAGAGAAAAGGTTAAACCAGAAAGACTTTATCACCACTTTAGTCTTTAAAACAAAGGACCTGTGAGGTGTTAACTATGGCATTGACCATTTCTGGTAGTAATTTCACAACATGCATAAGCGATACTGATCACAAGAAGGAAGAAAGCAGCTACAGTGAGAATGAGGGTGCTGTGCTGTCACCTTACTGCTATTACTATGTAGCTCTGAGGACTGGGAGCATTGATGGGGTATGAGGACATGTTTAGTGAAAGGAAGGAAGGATATGCCCCTTTAGTCCCCTGTAAACCCATATCGAGAAGCCTATATGCTAAATACAGTTGCAGAACAGATATACTACTTTTTAGTTGTTGAATTCTGCCTATTAACCTTCTAACATGCAAGGCATATGCGAAATAGAAAAATCAGGAAATAAAAAAAAGCTGTCCATAAAAGTAACCTGCCTGCAAAACACCAGTTAACCAAATAGTAAAGCTGAAGTCCAATGTTTTTCAAGCACTGAAAGATAAAATGAGCTTTGCCCCCATGAAATGAAGACATTCCCAAAAGTAGAGCAGAACTGACACTTACTTGTAGTTCTGGGAGATCTCAAAATATCAGACCTAGAAAACTTGAGACATCGCTCCACATAGAAAAGCTACAGGCAAATGTTTTTAGGAATTTCTGTGCTTTATATCTTTTCATTGAGTGAATCTGATACCAGCTTGTGGCATTGAGGCAGTGTTTAAGCATGATGTGAAAAATAATCATTAAATACTCAAAAAATAATCTTCTCAGGAAAGAATTCATACAGAAGGGGTTGAAGTCCAATTCCCTCTTCATTGCTATTTGGTCATTTTTGGTGTAAGGGACAATTAAGATGAAGCGTATGCACACTGTCAGTTATTTTCACACTGAGCCACTTTCAGTACTTCTCTCATGCTGTCCTCGCCATTCCTTAGTTATGAAGCCATCTTTGGTCATGCTGGTAGGCACATGCTATCAGGATGATCAGTATTGTCCTGCAGTTTACCCATTTCAAAGCATTTTATCTAACATAATATTAAATGTGTTTTTGTTTTCTGTGAATGGAAGACCAAGACCAAAATAAACTTAGCTGTATTTAACGCTAAGTCACTTTAGAATTTGCTAACATACAAAAAGCTTCTTCTAGCAAAACCTATTGTGTGTCTGACACTGAATTTATTTTAAAAGTGTTGTAGTTTATTGTTATTGTGTGTCAGTCCAAATCTTTCTAGTTGTCCAGATTCACATCAATGCAAACCAGTAAAATTTCACTGTCACTGAAACAACATCCTTTTACTATAAAACACCACTTTATTTGTTTGTTTCCCTAACCAGACAGCATACAAATACAGAATAGCACCTGTGCACTTATAATGTAGATGATAGATATTTCTTGTAGGGAGATAGACATGTTGTACCTATTGAATCTGGAGATGAGCAAGTGGGTGACAAAAAGATCCTGGCATAAGCTTTAAGGGCTTTTAGTATTTTTATGTGTTCTTATAAAAAAATAAGGAATGGTATAAAGTTCTCTTTAGGAACTCTTTTCTTCTTCCACCTCCTAAGTGATCTGCCAAATTACTGCTCTCAGAATGCAATCAGTCCTTCATACTTTTTGAAATTAGCCTCTCCCCTCAAGATTTTTGATATTTACTGGATTTGGTTTTTTTCATGAAACCATACTTTGGCCAAATAATTTAATGATAAAATTGCTTAGGCCAA
Source organism: Ceryle rudis (assembly GCA_033439905.1). Taxonomy (NCBI): domain Eukaryota; kingdom Metazoa; phylum Chordata; class Aves; order Coraciiformes; family Cerylidae; genus Ceryle; species Ceryle rudis. The sequence goes on along the minus strand of JAAGNO010025591.1, from coordinate 24,455 downwards.
GACCATCCCATGTGGCTAGGAATAATTTAAGGTTAATTTAAACATTTCAGTCACAAAAATCTCTTACATTTATGTCAGAAATACTAAACTTATTTCTTCCTAAACAAACATGTTTAATCTGTTTTAGTTAATACATCACTTGCTTTTCAAACTATATTTTTGGTAACTTCTAAATCTATTTTCTATCTTGGGGAGAAGAAAGGACTTCCAGGCACATACTTGGCCATTTACTTCTTTCAAGTGTCTTTCTAGGTACATGAGCTTTCCTGGGTCAAATAGTGCATGGATAATGTTAACAGTACCCATGCGAATAATCTTGAAGAAATTTGTTTTGCTGGACACAACATCTATTTTTTTTTCATACAGCTCTTCGCTTTTTCTTCTGAAAAGTTGAAAGCAGACCTACTTTTTAATTTGTAAAATAAACCCCAAATCTTTTTTCATTCCCTTTTCTAATTACTACTGGATCCTTGCTGTTGAATATCAAGGAGATATTTATTGCAATATTTGAGTCCTCAGCAGTAGAGACTAGAATCTGCCTGGTGACATTTGTGCTAAACATACCACTGGTTGCAATGGAGTAATATTTACTTTGCTTTTGTCATAAGAATAGTCAAACCAAAGGATCATGTTGTCCCCTATCCTGACCTCACAATGGTAAATTCATTATAGGTCTGGTAACAGAACGCATGTTTTGTAGAGCTATTTCCCTGGAGTGATGTACCATCCTCAAGAAATTTAGGATTCCAAGATTTTTTGGAGCCAGAGATAGTGTGTTGGTACTGAAAGCGTCTTGATAATTTTTTCTTTCTGGATTTGCCTGGTCAGTTTTTGAACCTATACAAATTTTCAATTACAAGAGATCTAGCAGATTAACTATGACTTGTAGGAGGGAAAAAAAAATCTTTCTGCTTGTTTCAAACATACCACATCCTATTGTCAAAAAAATAAGGGTAAAAATGAGAAAAATCATTCGTAGTTCACTTTTTCCCTGTTACTCAAAACTGTTAACTATTATCAGAACCATTCTACATCAGTTTGGAAGGTTTTCGTTTTGTTTTTGTTTTTGTTTTTTCCATTTTCCTAGATGCTTAATATCTTACCAAGACATTTTGTTCGTGATTCACAGAATTTGCAACATGAGAAACTGAGTTTCCTTTCTGGTATTTGTATTGAAGTGAAATTGAATGTCAGGGTCTTATTTTTATATTTATTTAGCTGTGGATTAATTAGTGAAGTTCTACAGAGAAATTCAAATTCAGTACAATTTGTTTCTTCATTACAGTCATTATTTGGAGTGGGAAGAAGCAGAGACTACATCTAATATTTAAGTCTTTTGTGTAGTTGGGCCTTTGAGTATTTGTCAGAGAGTTATGGAAGGTTAATAAGAGTTTTTTAATTCTAAACAATGTATGTCTTTTTCCCTTATCTTTCATATGCTGTAGAAAGGTTTAAAATAATAGAAATGTGAGTGAAGCTATTATAATTGCCTACTTTATTATCTGCATTTTCTCCCTACAATGATCTGGGACTGAAAAACTGCATGATCTCCTCCACTCTGCTGAGCAGGGGAAGCAAAAGGCAGACATGTGTTGTTCTCCCATGGGCATGCTGGCCTTGCAGGTCTTCTCTTTCTCACCTGTTGCAGCATGAGGCCTCTGCTTGAAAATCTTGCAATAATAACCAGATCTGCAGGTTGCAGTCTGGGAGATTAGGGAACATTTGCTTTCCACAGCTTTCCTTCTCTCACCATGTCTCTTGGAAATTGCCTGTATATTGCAGTCTCTGTCAGCCTGGTTTTATCTGGCCGCTCCTTCTACCAGTTTCTAAGATAAGAGGGTTTCAGGCAAAGGAAAAGGTGCAAAATTTAAGAACCCATTAGTAATAAAAAGTCATAATGCTTAAGGGGTTCTCTGAGGTATCTGAAAGCCTAGCTAGCCAAGCTGCTTTTCAAAACCAAAGGAAGTAAAGCTTACTGCAGGTTAGGACAGTATTAAAAGTAAAAAGTCTGAATGCAACATATAAGATTAATTTCTTCTGTACATATATATTCCTCTACAACTAGTCACATTTAATAACATTTTTGGTATTTTTTTAATTTTAAAACATATTTTATAGATATGAAAAACTCAGCTACCTTTTCCAGACCACAAAGTTTTGACTTCCCTCAGCAAATCTCTGGAACAGAACAAATGGAGCATTTTCCTCACCATTTTTAGGTATTTAAAGAATTTTTTCATAGTATGTTAAAAGGAACAACTAATGATTAAAATAATGCGTGCTTAAACATAAAAGAAAAATATGCATGTGAACTGCTCATTAGATGCATGAGTCCCCCTTCTATCTATGAGCATGCTGCTCAGAAGAGGTTATATGATGTGATGACAGTGTCAGAGAGTCTCAGATGGTTTATATACATTTACCTGTCCCAACTAATTCATTCCTTTTTCAAATTTAGGTTTTGACACTGCAAAACTGTGTTTGCCTTATCACCAGGAGCTGCTGAGACCTGCTCTGTGTTAAATGTCACTCATGTTTTTAATACACTCTGTGATTATCTGTTTTGCAAAGCATACACACACAAAACCAACAGGCAGATACTATGATTTTTTATTATTCTTCTGTGTCTCTGCAGAGTGAGATGAATGGAACGGGACAAGTCTGTGAGAAGGGCCTCAGAGCTGTTTCTGAAGAGGAGTCAAGCACCGTGGGCAGTCCAGGAGGAAGGTTCCCCCTAGTCAGCCTGCAGAGAGCTAAGTTTATCAGTGGACTCTCCTTTGAGGAGGAAGATTATAGGGTTTTAACTGCACGAGTAAGGCTCTGCAGTTGATTGAGACACAGCTGTGGGGTACCTGCCACAAGGGCAAAGGATGCAGCTTTGCAAAATGGGAAAGCCAGTCCAAGAGACCTCCAACAGAGCAAATACTGGCCTTGCCTCTCCCCTAGTTGTTTCCACAACTATGTTTGCATGAGTTAGAGTGCTTGTTTGACCCCTCAGCAGGCCAGTTCCCCTTGGAAAATAAGCAGAACATTAACACAGCAAAAAGTATTAATATTTTCCTTGTAGGTTATTGAAAAACTTTCTGTGCTTTCAGCTGCAATGAACTGTTAGATGAGACAGGGATTTCCTGAACCAACACGTTATTATCCACCTAGTTAAACCTGGGCCCCAGCCTGCTATCAAGACCAAATTCATGTATCAGCCACACAGTAGTAAAAAATTGTATAATACTTTTCCTCTGAAAGCTGATAGGAAAGCATTCAGACCCACTTACCAAAATTTCTTCTCTGCCCAGCATGCTCCCAAAAGCCAGAAGTCAGGTTGCCTTTCAGCAAAGAGCTTTTTAGCAGAGGTGAAGTGTGAGTGTAATAAAACTATAGAAAATGGTGCTTCAGCATCTCTCTTAGATGCTGTCCTGTCACCAGAACTGGTAGATAATAGATAAGTTTTGTGATGCCTGCAGCAAAAACAAAATCATGGAGACTGTAGATTGATAGGTTAGTAACTACTGTCATATTATCTTCAGTCTGTAACAGAGAAAAACTGCCTTTTGTCTTCTGCTTATGTTTCTATGCTGTAATTGTTCTGACTGTATCAGCACCTCTTCTCCCTTGCTTTGGACTGTAGATCAATGACTTTTTTTCTTACTCCTAGATGTTGCCTGTAATATTTAGCATATGTTTTCAGACCAGTTTGAATACCTATTTTCTGGTGCACTAAGTCTATTTCTAGGGCTCCCAGTATCAGATCAAAAAGAACATGGCCACATATTAAAAATACTGCTCCAGTAAAACTCACTGGTTAAATGTTGTTAAAATGGGTAGATTAATTTTGTGTTTTGTGCCATCAGGTTGTGTGACTGTTCAAATATCATCTGTTCACACCCTTATGCTTCTCTTCTTTCCATGCACCATAAAACCTGTAATATAATAGCACTGGCCTTTTGTTCTGTGACTGCTTCAACAATACTGAGTCTGGGGATTCATGCATGGACCAGAGTTACATTAGGATCAGGAAGGAGGTTGATCTGCTAATTGAAAGATTGCTCATCATAACCGTGATAACACAATTTCAGCCTGGGAAACCAACTACACTTGTGAATTCTTTCTGCAAGAGTTCAGGGATAAGGCTAGCTGGGGTCACAGGAGTGCTATGAATTGCTGCACAAGTCAAGCTTAATTGAACCTTGCATTGAGTTTCAGATTAGAGGCCCAAGTTCCCACTCATGGATGAATATGCCTGTGGTTACATCTATCAAACCATCAGCTGTGTGGGCTGCCTATTAGGTATGCTGGTCCCATGTTAAAAGTTGGTTACTTACAGCATTCAGAATAATCTTTGAGCCTGGGGTTGTCTTCCTTTCATACATTGAAATAGGTGTTTAAGCCTTATCTTCAAATATCATATCAAATGTTGTGGAAGCCTTTGTCTTAGGCTAAAAAGCTTGTGGGAATTTCTAGTCTGTTAGTAAACAACTTTGACTAATAGGAGTAAACTTAGAGAAATTCTTTCTTTCCAATCAGAAACTTGATTTTTTTTCCACCTAAGGATAAGAAGTTGATTATAAATACAAATTTAATATTTTCCTCTTTTTTTGTGGAAGTTTTAAATGCCTAGCTGCTTCATGGCTGTTAATGATAAGCAGAACTCTTCCAAAACTTCCCCTCCCCATTTATCAGTATCCAGGAAATGGATTTTTCATTCTGGTTTTGACCACTATGTAGTATCTATGACATGTGTTATCATGCTACATCCACTCCTGTTTTCTTTCTCCTGGGGGCCAGGAGCCAAATTTGTCTCACTGGCAAATGACTGAGAAGTCTCGTAACTCCATCTGGTACATGCATTACAGGGCAAAGGAAAACAACAGTGCTTTGTTCTTCTGCTACATGAAATGTGAGGTCATCAGGAACTCAGGAAAACATCTGGGTCAGGGCAACCCTTGGTATCAATACAGTCTGGGATATGGTAGGATTGAGAGCAGCCCTGTGGAGAAGGACTTGGGAGTACTGATGGATGAAAAGCTGAACATAGGCTGTCAATTTGCACGTGAAGCCCAGAAAACCATCTGTATCCTGGGCTGCAAGAAGTGTGGCAAGCAGGTCAAGGGAGGTGATTCTGCCACTCTTCTCCCCTCTGGTGACACCTCACCTGGGATACTGTATCCAGCTCTAGAAACCTCGTCACAACAAGGACATGACCCTGTTGGAGCAGGTCCAAAGGAGGGCCACAAAAATAACCAGAGGGCTGGAGCACCTCTTCTATGAAGGAAGACTGAAAGAGTTGAGGTTGTTCAGCCTAGAGAAGAAAATGCTCCAGGGAGACCTCATTTGGGGCCTAATGGGGAGAATCTTTTTTAGCAGGGCCTATTGCAGTAGGACCAGGGGTGATGGTTTTAAACTAAAGGAACGTAGATTTAGACTAGATATTAAAAAGACGTTTTTTACAATGATGTTGGTGAAACACTGGCACAGGTTGCCCAGAGAGGTGGTAGATGCCCCATCCCTGGAAACATTCCAGGTCAAGTTGGACAGGCTGTGAGAATCCTGATCTAATTGAATATGTCCCTGATCACTTCAGGGGGATTGGACTGCATGACCTTTAAAGGTCCATTCCAACCCAAAGCATTTATATAATTCTATGATTCTATGTTTCTGTCCTTTGGAATCAAGTAAAGTTGGATGTGGTCACCAAACTCCTGTCTTCCATGTTCTTGGATACAGAAACTACTGTGACTTAGCCATGCTGATCCTATGGTCCACCTAGCATTCATGTACCTTAAATGAGTAAGTCTTGACCGATACTCAAACATGGATACACAGGTGTGAGAAATGAGTCTCTCAGAGCTGTCACAGTTTAAGAGCATACATCAAGATGATGTCAACTCACTGGCAGAATCAAAAATGAAAGAGTTCTCAGTCAATAAGACTAAATTCAATTTATGAACAAACTTTATACAGACATGGTCGCTTTGTTAGACCAACAATGAAATAAAGAGTGTTAGGTTGAAGCATGAGAGATGGAAAGTCATAGAATCATAGAATGCCCTGGGTTGGAACGGACCTTCAAAGGTCATCTAGTCCAACTCACCTACAGTAAGCACGGACATCCTCAACTAGATCAGGTTGCTCAGAGACTCATCAAGCCTGACCTTGAATGTCTTCAGGGATGGGGGTTCCACAACCTCCCTGGGCAAGCTGTTCCTATCTCTTCCTGTTTCTTCCTAGTATCTAATCCAAATCTACCCTTCTCTAGTCTAAAACCATTGACCCTCATCCTATCACTACATGCCCTTTTAAACAGTCCCTCTCCAGCTTTCTTGTAGGCCCCCTTCAGCCCTGCAAGGCTGCTATAAGATCTCTCCAGAACCTGCTCTTCTCCAGGCAGAACAATCCCAACTCCCTCAGCCTGTCCTCACAGGAGAGGTGCTTCTGCCCTCTGATCACTTTTTTGGCCCTCCTCTGGACCCACTCCATCAGGTCTATGTCCTTTTGACATATGTTGAGGGCTCTAGAGCTGGACACATTACTCCAGGTGGGGTCTCACCAGAGCAGCGTGGCAGAATCACCTCCCTTGAGGACTTTTTAATGAAGAGAAATTAGCCTAGATGCAGCATGTGAGACGGTCTCATGTTTTGGTGACTCTATGGTCACTTATGGAAGTAAGAACACATTTATTTACTTGTTTAATGGTTATGGCTGTTGATATATGGAAAGTTTAATTTCCTAATGACTATCTGAATCACTGAGTTATTCAAAACAAGACTCTACTCAATAGTAGGTTGAGAAGGGCGTGTGCTGCTCCTCAGTCACATTCCTCATTTATACCATTTCACAGGGGATTCCTCTGTTAACCATCTTCTTCAGAAACTTGCAATATGACTACTGTCAAGGCTTAGATATTTTTTTTTTAACACTGAACGTAAGATCACATTTGAATATAAAAATAGGATATTAAATGTATTTGTGTATTGACTGTCTGCCTAAATATATATTTGAGGTCTTTTCTGGTTCATCCTGAGGCTCTACCTCAAGCCTTTCTCAATCCCTGTAGCTTCTAAATCATTAACTTCAGAGATGGATCATTAACTTCAGAGATGGATCTCTTCTCACATGTAGTAGTTTTGCACTAGTCTCCATGGGGGAAAAAGTAAATTA
>JAAGNO010025591.1:0-17197 GCA_033439905.1 Ceryle rudis | reverse complement strand
CTGGTTCATCCTGAGGCTCTACCTCAAGCCTTTCTCAATCCCTGTAGCTTCTAAATCATTAACTTCAGAGATGGATCTCTTCTCACATGTAGTAGTTTTGCACTAGTCTCCATGGGGGAAAAAGTAAATTAAATAAATTCCAAACATTTGCCAAACAGCCAGGCACAGAGAAAATAAAATAAATCAAACAAGAAACATTTCTGTGATGAAATGTGTTTTACAAATCTAACATGGAAACCAGGAGAATCATTCAACCAAAAGTAAACATCAGCCTGTAGTTTGAAATATTTTTTGAAAAAGCAACTCTTTTTCCTTTCTCCTTGCTCCAAGCTCCCCAACACAGGCTGCCTGGCAGCGGGACTCCAGGGATAATCTCCTGGAATACCTGAGGCGTAGAAGCCAACAGGATTAAAGCACCTCGTGCTCCTCAGCATGGTCATGTGATGACCTGCTGATCCTAGCAAAAGGCATGGTTTCCCAGCAAAGTTCTCATTTCATTTGCCTATACGTTGTTCCTGCCCTGCTGGGATTCTCCCTAAGCACAAGGAAATAATTCACTACGCTTTTAGTAAAATAATAAAACCAACAAAACCACTCTTACTAGTAATAATGGTAGCTGAAGAAAACTGTGGATAATTCATGTACATTCTGCCCAGCAGTAAAACAAATGCCATCCCTTTGCTTCAAGGGGCACCTTCAAATGATGTATAAATTCTGCCACTCATGCAGCTCTGTTAGCTCTGATCAGGCTAACGAATAAGAAGAAAGAAAGGAGTGATCTGGATGATGCACAGTAACATACTGGGTAAAGAACAGAGGTATAGTGTTTGCAGACTTCTTGATGGGAGGAAAACAGGAGACAAGGTTTGTTTTCCAGGTCCAGAGATAGCTGCTTAAAGTGCTTTTTGCACATCTATTGGCAGATGGCCTGTATTCCCCAGAAAGCTGCAGAGATTTGGGTGCAGATTTCAGTGTGCCAATAACTGTCAAAGTGCTATGGATTCTAGGGGAATAATTTTAGGGATTTTTTTCTGATGAACTTTTCCCTTCCCTTGTGAAGTTACTTGCCCTGTACTTGCCTGGGAAAGGCATCTTATAAAGAAATATAAAAATGCCAAGCCAAATGATTTGTTATGCCCTGTGTTCACACTTAATCTGACCACATTTTACGTTTGCTTCCTCTTAAAAATATGGCTTAACCCCAAGTTGTTTATTTTCTCATTTTTAGGTTCACTGTGCTTATTTAACTTCTGATTATATTCTTCTGGGTCTCTATTTTAAAAAGCCATTTACTCTAAAGCATATAATCAAACAAGGAATTTGAAGAACCAACAATTGTTTCTGTGTCCAAATTTTAATTTTACTTCCTCTCTAATTGCCACAGGAAATATATCATGTGCTAGGCAGAAGATGAAAGTTTATAATAGATGCCTGTATTTTGAAATCTGTAGGAGGTCGGGAAAAAAGTCACTTGGCTATCACCCAGAACATGTGATAATCAGATTAACCCTGAAGTGTATTTTGTGTGTAAATGAATCCAGGGTAGGAATGAGGAAGGACATTGGAGGGTGCACTGTAGCAGAAGTCAGCAGTGAAGCATTCCTGGTGGAGGGGAGGAATTTCTTTCACAGCCAGGACTTTGGAGGGGTCAGAGAGAGCACTTCGTGCACTGAAGCGTAACACCAATGTTCTCCTGCTGCTCTGTGAGGATGTCGTTGTTTGCCATGGTTTTTCTGATAGTCATCCTTCAGCCATCTACCGGGCAGTTCCCCAGACCCTGTGCTAACACGCAAAGCTTGATAAGGAAGGAATGCTGTCCCCCCTGGGATGGAGACGGGTCCCCTTGTGGGGAGCTTTCCAGCAGAGGGTCCTGCCAGAACATCCTTCTCTCTCAGGCTCCACTGGGACCCCAGTTCCCTTTCTCAGGAGTGGATGACAGAGAGGACTGGCCCTCTGTATTTTACAACCGGACGTGTAAATGTGAAGGCAACTTCATGGGATTCAACTGTGGGGAATGCAAGTTTGGTTTCTCGGGACTCAATTGCACTGAAAGGCAACTGAAAACAAGAAGAAACATCTTCCAGCTTACCACCAGTGAGAAGGATAAGTTTCTTGCCTACCTTAACTTGGCAAAAAACACCCCTAACCAGGACTATGTTATTGCTACTGGCACATATACTCAGATGAACAATGGCTCCAACCCCATGTTCAGAAATATCAACGTGTATGATCTCTTTGTGTGGATGCATTATTATGCCTCTCGAGATACACTCTTAGGTGGGTCCAATGTGTGGCGGGACATTGATTTTGCCCATGAAGCACCTGGTTTTCTGCCTTGGCATCGGGTCTTTCTACTGATGTGGGAACGTGAGATACAGAAGATTACAGGTGATGAGAACTTCACCATCCCCTACTGGGACTGGCGAGATGCAGAAGATTGTGTGGTCTGCACTGATGAATACATGGGTGGCAGACATCCCAACAACCCTAATTTACTCAGTCCAGCATCATTTTTCTCCTCGTGGCAGGTAAGGACAGTCCAAGGGGAAGAGGAAGGGAAAGGCTAATTGTGACAGAATTATCCTACCTAAATTAAGGCACTTAAGTGAGGTGCATGAGCTGGGAGTTTATGTGTGTTGCATTCCTTAGATGTTCCTGGAGAGTAAGCACTACCAGACAACAAATCAGATTTTTTTCTGTGGACTTAATCTTTATTTAGAGTTGTTTATTTGTCTCTGTCCATTCTCTCTCTGACTGTAGGATTTAGGCTGCTTAATTAAGAACATAAGGTTAAGATGGAAGGAGGAAAGTTATGCCTCTTTGCCCAGACATGACGTTTAACAGGCTAAGCAGGCTTGTGTCTGCTGAAGCAGTCAGGTGAGAAAAAGCAGGATTTATGTACACAAATTGCTAGCACACAACCATTGTAAGATAGCTGGTGACTGAATGATGGAAATAGAAACAAAGAATTTTCAGAGGCTCTACCCATCTTCTAGTGCCTTCTTCCATCCAGGAGTTAAAAACTATCCAATGAAGTTTGTCTGTTTTCAAATTAAAAAAATAAAAAAAAAATAAAAAAAAAATCTTTAGAGTGCAGAAGCAGCTGTGTAGTTCACATCAGTAGTTCAAAAGATATATAAGAAGTAATCTTTGTTGCTCAAAGGAACTAAGAAATAAACTCAGTGGCTATTCCTGACATTTAAAAACACTGCAAATTAAACCAAGGTAAATTTACATATTTACATAGGTGATATATTCTCATGTAGCTGAACCACACTGTGTTGTTCTAACACTGAGAGCTTCTAGATGCTTTTGTCTCTTGCTCATTACTGCCACATCATTTAAAATACAATGACAAAGGTCTATTGGCTTCCATAGACACACTCCATAATGACAATAGCAACAATCCCTTCTGGCACTGAAGTCTATGATTATGTTGGTGTAAATCTTTCTTTGTTCTGTTTATTTCTGTAACAACAGCCCAAATGATGGTTGGACAGTTTTAGTGATTTAATGGAAAGTGAAATTGATACAAGCTCCAGCAGTTCTCTGATATTCTGGCATTACAAAACATCAACTAACTGGGTTGGTTATACTGTATTTGGCCTTGATTTGTGTCCTCTGAACAATATAGATTGTGTATAAACCTGTAAATTCAAGCTTTCCTATATACTGTAACAGACCTATGTTAGGACATTTGCTGGCATATGTTTTGTATGTATTGACAAATTCTTCCCCCAAAAGGTACTTTTCAGGGACCATTTCCAGGAGAATATTTGTATATAGCCGCCCTGTTTGGGAGACTAAGATGATTTTACTGTCATAGACATGGATTATTTCATGCCATTTGGCCTCTGTGGCCAGGAAATTTCCTGGCCACATTTAATTCATCAGTGTAGGCATAGCTGTAAAATAGATACAGCTACAAGCATGTATTTTCATCCCATTTTCTAAGATTCTGATCATTTCTAACAGTATGAATTTAGATGAACTCTACTAACTTAATTAGATTACATTACCAGAATGAAGTGGATCTGATACTCTTATGCACTGAGTTGAATAACGAGTTGTGTGAAAATGGTACAAAAGTTGAAGTGGATTAAATGAAACTAGAATTGCACTGGTTACATTGTTGAGTGGAGCTATCAATACAATATATTGGAAGAGATAACCAAGATAGTAGGAGGCAGATAGTATAAAAGAATCAGCAAGTTACTGGCAGAATTTTCTAAAAGACCTGTAAGGGTCAGATAGTTACGTTTAGTTCATTTTTTCAAAGGTACAATTAATCGTATTCAGATATTTGTAATTCTTCCATCCTGGTAACAAGTACTCAGAAAATTTACGAGTCGTAATGAAAATATTTCAGAAACCATCAGGTTTATAAGTTCTTATTTAAGGTCAGTTCCCACAAATATCTTCTGAAAATAAAGACATTTTTTTATGAAAGAAGTTGCTTTAACAGATACCTTTGTATAACTTTAATAGATGTTACAATAAAATTTCTGCTATGTTGAAGCACATATAGTGTCAATGTATGTATGTAAGAGCAGCTAAGTCATTTGCTCAAGTTTTCCAAGTAATTTCTGAAACTGGATTCTTATTACTTATATTTTTCAGCCACTTCTGGAAATGTTACACTTTTATCAAAATTTCCAAAATAGGACAATAATTTTACCTTCAAAGGTTATTATTCCCCTTCAACATCTTCTATCTATGTATATATCTTCCGTCTTATCTAGAGAAAGAATGAAAGAGATTGAAGAGATCTGTATTTTCAGCCAGTGAGTTTGAGGTGAAGATACAACACAAACTGATATCTCTATATTAGTCTCAAATCCAAATTTAAACAATTGCTTATGATGAAATAACAGTCAATGCAGTTTCTTCAAGTAGCACAAAGCATGGGATCAGAATATCATCCCAGAAAATCAAAAGGGAACAAAAATAGCCTTAACATGAACCGGAAAAAAGCCACAGATCTGCTGTAGAATACACTGATTATCCAAGCTCTGCAGCTAAACAGTGAGAAAAAAATAAATAAAATTAAAAAAAAAAGAGGAGGATCCAGAAACATGAAGGAATTTACTCTTTTGATAACCATTGAAAATAAAAAGAGGGCAAGAGAAACCTTTTGAATAGCACTTCTATAATATGGTCTCCTTTTCAGAATTTTAAGTCTCTTTCTAAAGCATAACAAAACAATGCTTGTTATGCTAGGAAATGGTTATAGATTTATTAAAAAAAAAAAAAAAAAAAAAAAAAAGGGAAGTCTATTTGCGGCCCAGCATCTCTTTTTTAATCCCTAAAGAAAGGAGAAAATACTTTATTCCATTGAGAAGTTGCCATGGCAACGCGGATACCCATGAATACATGCTGAAATTCTTGCTTTTGCCTTACTTTTTCTTCAAAATACTGCTGTTACCACTTAGCTGAGTGAATTATCTGTCCCTATTTTTCTCATAGTTATCATCTAAGTGACTGATTCCTGCCTCTGTTTTACCTGTAAGACTGTCAGGAATGTTTAGTGGTTTTATTTGTTTGCTTGGCTCATGGTTTAGGGTAGGTGGGAAGGATTTTCTCATGTTTTAACTGATTTGTTTGTGATGATTCAAGTGTTGCATTACGAATTAGGACTTCATGACACCTACTGATACTTCACCCAATTTTGCAATTCTGAGTCGATTTAATGGAAAAATATGGGAAATAGAGATCTTCCATGATATTTTGACAGTCTTTTCAGTTAGTAACCATTTCTATAATTATTCAAGACAATGAATTTGCTAAAAAATAAATAAAATAATTATTATGCCTCACTTAGATAGTAGTAGGTGAAATTTTGCTCCCCTCTGCACCATACCTCTTTTGGAGAAATAACTGAAGTCGGTGGAGTTACAAATGCATAAAAAACCTTCTGCAAATAAAGACATAAACTTTCTTCTGGTGGTTAACATTAGAGATTGGGGATGTCCACAGTGTGTTAGGCAGACTATGGAGAAAATAAGACAGAAAAATGTAAGTGCTGTCTTAGCTTTGCTATTGTGGTAAGTAGGATACACCACCAACTTTAACCCCCTGTATTTTGCCCTTCCTAAAAGAAGAGTGACTTGAGGGAAGTAATTGCATAACATGGAAAGCTGTCTGCTTTCAGATGTGCTGGTGTAGACCTGCAGCCAATTCTCTGTTCCAAGCACCGAGAATTTCCCTTAGCACTTCATTCTATACCACCCTGCAGAAACACACAAATGTAAAGCTACTACAAATGGGAAACAAGTTACACAAATAAAGAGGGAATATAATGCTTCTGAATTAATAATAATAGTACCTTAGATCCAGTACCTGAAACTATGACTTCATAAGAAATACAAAATTCAGTAATTCAGATGCAGTTATTTAATTCTAAGCATAGTTTATCAGGGAGCTGTATTGTTAGCTGAACAGTCTGAGAGGAATATTTGCAGCACTATTTTATGTCCACCTTTAAAAATTGCAGGAATTTTTTAAAAATACAAAAACCAGAAGTCAACACTTCTTGATTCATAAATCAGAAAAAAACCTGATCTGTTTGTGGACATTCAAGTATTTCATGAACTCAATGACTTCATCTTTTAATTGCAGTGTAATAAGTTTGTGTGAGAGCTACAGGCTGGTAAATTGCAAAACAACATCCCAAATGGTGTAAGCAACTGTAAAATACAAATTTATCATGATTGGCCTCCTAATGATATGTTTATATGGACTACAAATAGGAAACATTTCCTATTACAAAGAAATAAGTCTCCACATGCCACACCTCAGTACCACAGCCTGAGGGAATCAGGATCTGTGCACAGCAGGAACAGCCACTCAGGTATCTTTAGCCTCTTTATATCACTGTAATCCGAAAGTACTATCCCTTATTCCACAGGATCACGAGTGGGTGACCCATGGTCACTTGGTCGTTTACAAGCCATGCTTGCTACAGGAGTTGTGTAGTGTGAAAAACAAACATCTTCAGAGGTGTATGAATCAATAACTAAGGAATTTTGTAAAAATTGAGGTTGTTAATAATTCACCAAAAGAAGAAATCCACCTGTGAAGACACGTGTCTTTGTTAATTTGTGGTAGATGTGGAGGCAGCAACATTAATGGTAAAGCTTGGAGACAGACAGAGCAGGGGATCATGGTATGCCAAACCACAAAGTGTTAACGAATATTTCAGGAATAACTGATAAGACTTTTCTACTCCACATGGGCACCATTTTGAGGTCCTGGATGGGGTGTAAGTTACCCCTCAGTTGTGGGATGCCTCTGAGGAAAGATCAAACTCATCTGTTTTTTACTGAAAGCTGAGAAAATACCTTGAAGGCCTTTGGTTTGTTTCAGTGTCGTCACTTTGTGTTTGTCTCATCTCCTTTTAGCTTGAGTTTCACAACTTCTCCAGTTAATACATACATGTCAGAAAGAAAAATAAAGACCTTATGCTTTCACAAAGATGTTCCCTGGAATTTCTTTGAAGCTTTGCTTTCCAAATTTTCTTCTTTTCTTTCAGTCCTCTGTTTTTCCTTTCCATGTTTGCTATATTCAGGAGTACATGAAGAACCAATATAAATATGCACATTCTCTTAAAGACTTTTTGACTCGCTATAGATACAGCACCTTTTAAAGTTCTGTCTATAAAAACAAGATCCCAAAGTACAGTTTGTTCTGTTGCAGGTTATTTGGGGATTTCCTTGCATTTTCCCAGTTTGGTGAGTAAATGGTTTCTGGATGCCACTTAAATAGGATTGCTCTAATGAAGACATAAAAAAAAAAAATATTAAAAAAAAAAATAAATTTTTAAGCTTCTTTCAATTACCAGATGGTTTATATCCAGTATGAGGGCTACACTTAATGCCATTCCTAAGCAAGGATGTCAGAATAAGGAGAAAGACAGAGAAAGGCAATGAATCAGTTTAAAATCTCTTTTGACCACATAATGAGACCTGAGGCTCCAGTTCTGAAGTCTAGACTTCATGTAGAACAAATGGAGACATGAGGTTGTGTCATGAAGTGCTCACATCACACCCTTGGGAGAGCTGGGGTGGGCACCACAGCAAATCAAGTGGGTTGCTCTGGTTGTAGTCTAAGTGGTTCTTTTAGGTTATATTAACTGGGAGCACAACACTGAAAACATGTAGACTCCTGTTTGGTGGGCTCAGAATAGAAGAAAAGCAAAAGACTAGCTCTAAAGGAAGCAAAGGTATGGATTAACACTTTGAGTGGCCATACTTCCCCATCAAACTCGGAAAATTCAGATCACTTTGTAAATGAGCAGCTATATCAATGCCATAGAAAATTATTCATCACTTTTTTCCAGGTCTTCCAGGTGTACGTTATATGTATTGCAGTCCCTGTGAGCACAGATCTAAGAAGTTCAAACCAAGCACAATGAATTTGTCACCAAAATACCCAAAGCTTTGAATTAAAAAAAATAGCAGACAAAGGACTGAAGACTGCTGAAAACTCCTGTAATGCAATTCACTTTATCTAAGCACAGGGGCTGGTCTGCGCATTCAGTTACAAACTAAAAGACAAAAGAATTTCCCATTTGTGAAAAGGTGTGAGACAGCGGCAACACTTCTGCACATTTACAGGCTGTTTTCTAAGAAACGATACAAAAAGCTGTGCTAAAGATCTCAACTGCAGTGCACGGAGGGATTTTAATTTTTGCTGGGTGCTACAAGGCCCAGGAGCGATGCTGTGTATTCTGGACTGCCATCTACTGGTATTTGTTCTGCTAACTACTTACATAAGCATTTCCTCAGAGTATCTTCCTAACGGTTTCCCTGGAGCCAGTGAATTTATGCATGCAGGAGAGCAGGCACTCGGTGCAGTTTGAATATTATGCTTTGTTCAGGGTGAACTGAGAAATTTGCTCTGGACTGTTCTGAAAGGGAAGAAAAAGAAAAAAAAATTTCTGTGTTTCTAGTAGAAAGTCATCCTGCTGAATGGTATGCAGGCAATTATGTGACCCATTTTGTGTGTGCTTTATGCAGATTGCATCCAGAAAGAACCATTTAACTGACCTATGCCCTGTAACCACTTATATATCACATGATTAACAAAACAACAAATTACAGTTTCAAGATAGACCCATAATTTATATTGCCTAAGTTACATCTTTCTGGAAAAGCATCCTGTCTAATTTTATGGCCAGACTTTAATTTTTAGTTTAGAACAAATAGCAGAAGGTCACAAATAAGCATCTTAATTCCTGCCCCTTATGATTGTATGTCTTAACCATGAGTTACCAGATGCCTTATAGTATCTGGCTTCTGTTTAGGGTGAATTCAATTAGTCAGACAGTACACTGAGATAAATGGGGAAAAAATAATAAATTAATTAACAGTCTAACCACTTATAAGCCTCACAACATTAACAGTTGCATTAAATCCCAGTGATAAGGATAAAGAGAGTGCAGAGGAAATGTTCCTTTGTTTAGATGTATTTGAGCTCATGCTTGAATATTTCCTGTCTGAATATTTGAAAAGCCAGTTGTGAAGGCGGCATGTGATTCCTTTTGAGGACACAACAGGGATTACAAAGAAATACCCCCAGGGCACTGGAAAGAGGTTGAAAAGACAGGGCAGAGAGGCCAGATGAAGATATGAAACTAGAAAAGGTCCATAGGAAACAGAGCTTAATAGAAAATCCACATGCATGTTGTTTCTGAGCCAAGTGCTCCACTTGGGTTGAGCTCCATCAGCCAAGACACACTTGCCTTCTTCTCTAGTGAATTTCTAGGGACATAGGTCTGTGCAGTCTTTATAAACAAAGTCATTACTAAAGAATATCCCCCAGTCTGAGTCATGCCCCTGTTTTCCTTTTAACAGGAATAAACTCTCAGTAGCACAAAACAATCATAAAATCAGCGCCATAGCTACACTTTGTGTTTATAATCATAGGTCTCTCCCTGTCACTATCTATCTCTTCTCAGTGGGGATTCTTAGAACAGAACTCTTAGAGGCATGATCCTGACCCAATTGTTGAGCTTCTGGGTGAAATGAAACTCTTTGCTGGACAACAATCTATAGCCTCCAAGGGCACCTCAGTTTTAACAGAATAGGGCAGATTTCAGCTAACAGATAAGGATAAATTTCTCCGGTAAGAATTTTTATCTCCTAAAAAATAAAGATGAGAATAATTTATTCATGAGATTCATATTCATAGGAAACTTATAATTTAAGAATGCTAGATTCTTAAGAAATCTAGGTTATATCACAATCTCTCTCATACATTTTCTGTGAATTTGTGGTCAAATCACTTAGAAAAGGATTCATCTTCCTCCACTCATTCAAAAGTTAGTTAGGCAGCAAAGCAACTTGCCTTTGGTTCTGTCTTTAGTCACTTTAGAGGCACATCCATGCCTCAATGGTGTGATTCATCCCATGCTAATGCAGAAGCACAGCATTAAACCGAACATTCTTAATTTTACTTCCCTTGCTAACTTCAGCCCCAAGAGTTTCTGCCTTGATTTTAAAAGAAATTTTCTTTCATTGACTTGGTCAATGGAGAGAGTTAGGCATCCCTAGAAATAAGTAAATCTCACCTACCAGACACCTGGCTTAGAAGGCCTGAATCACACTCTAGACTTGCCTCTCTCTATTGACTGCAGAAATCATCCTAAAGTGTTGCTTTAATCTGGCAATTTGTACACAGCTAGTGCTGGTAAAATTAATCTCTCACTTGCTTCCTTCATTAACAGAGAATCTCATGTTATTCAGTCCTATTCACAGCAGATATGATTGCCTTCACTCAACTTCTTGTTCACTGTTTTGGTCCATGATATAGAAATGCACCTCCAGGATAAAAGAAATCTGGAGTTTTCAGTGTTCTGTGCTTTCTCCCCTGTGATGTCTCAGTAATGAGATCTGTTCTTCCTCCACACAAAAGTTCTCATTAACCATGTTGATTATCTGCTAACCATGGAGTCCTATATTCTGAAGGCATCTCTGGTGGTTTGGAGTTTTATTTGTTTTGGTGGGTTTTTCAGAAACAAAGCTAAACAACAGACAGCAGTTTTGGTTCAGGGCCTCTGCATCACCTTAAAGAGATACAAAACAACCTCTCAGAGTTCTGAGCCACTGTTCTCTGTTTCATTTTTATCAGCTGTACCACTATACACACTCATCAAACCCCCTTGTCTGATCTTCTGCTTGCCACTGTCAAGTGTCATTGTATTTTTCTTCATCCTCCATCCTGACTCCATGTCAGTCAAGTTCCTGAAAATAAAGTAGAAATATGAGTTAGTACTTGTATTAACATCCTGTAAATTTATTGTAGCAGAATATGGAAAAAATCCTCCCTCTCATTCTGATCACTTTTCTGTCCAAGCAGAGGATGCAGTGAGAGGTACTATGGTCATAAAATAATCACATCCATAAGTACAAACAAGTTATTGTCATTTTAAAAGATGCTGAGCAGCACCTTTGTGACATTTAGAGTCTGTCTGGGCACTTTTAGCCCATGTGAAGGAGTTTGACTTATCTAAAATTATCTGGCTATCATTTGAAGTTACATTGAACTACCTTGCTCTTCCAAGATTCTCAAAATGGACTGGTAGCTTCTACAAATCATCTGACAAATAATGACTTGTTATGCCATTGTTACTGGACTTTGCCTGTGAACCTAGGACATCTATATAAATGATGCTGGATTCTGACAATACTTAATATCTGTATCTATCTCTCTTTTTAGGTACCTTTCCCAATACCTATCACTACAGTATCACAGCTGATAAATTCATCAAGCAGCATCTTTTCCTATTTTGTACATATAAGCATAATCAAAACATAGTGAAACTAAGTACCTCTTTACTCTGACAAAGCACAGACTTATTTTCAGAAAGAAAGTTATATTTTTTCATATTCCAAGCCAACAATTCCCCCTCTTATTGTGTGGGGAGAAAAATCTTCAATTATGGCTTTGTTCAGTAGTCAGCTGAAGCCAAAAAGGCTTCATTTAATAAACACAGAAGCAGATTTAGCTCCATTTGTGTCCTACTGCATTTGTAGGTTACACTGAATTTAGTGACTTTTCGAGGGCATAAATGAGAACTGATGCCTTAGTCCAAATGGGTAGTTTCAGATACAGACCAATTTATTATTGCAAAATGTGCACTCTAGCAGAGGGTCTTCTATGAAATAATTCAGCTTATATTAAAATCATACATAGCAATTTTATAAATGAATATACATTCTTGCAACAAATTTATTAGATCATACATTTTCTTTGCTCCACTAAAAAAAACCCCAAACAAACAAACAAACAGAAACTCCCAAACAAACAAAAAACAAACAACCAAACAAAAAATTGATCAAAGTACCTTTTTGGTTTGTTTTTATTTTTTACAATTTCAACTCTGCTAATACAAAGTGTTTTATACAGGTAATTTGTACTAGGTCTGAAGAGTACAACAGCCAACAGGCTTTATGCAATGCCACAAGTGAGGGGCCTATACTGCGAAATCCTGGGAACAATGATAAATCAAGGACCCCAAGGCTACCATCATCAGCTGAAGTTGAATTTTGCCTATCACTGACTCAGTATGAATCTGGATCCATGGATAAAATGGCCAATTACAGTTTCCGAAACACTTTGGAAGGTAACATGTTTTATTCTATTATGCCATTTCCATCTGTAAATTGATTCTGTCTGGGGGTAGAGTCTTTAAACTCTGGGCAGTTTGAGTTGACTTCATGAAGCACAACTCAAAAATGAAAAATATGCTTTCTCTTGAAATAGCAACAGACAGAAAGAACTACATTAAAGGCTTTTGATAAATCAGACCCTAAATCCATCTGTTAGGAGATACTGTTTTCTTCTACAGTCAACACCAGGCACAACAAAGAAATGTAGCATTGCACAAAAGGAGATTGTCTACTTACACATGATCATAACCATGTCCATGTGGGTAACAGGTTTGCCCTGGAATCCACTGCCTTCCAGAGGCCAGGCTGGACAAGTGTGAAAGAGGATGCTGCCAGTTGGCATGTTATGTCTACATCCTGCCACTGTGAACTCCATACAAGACTTCTGCCCCAAATTCTAACATTCAGAGTTTAAGTTATACCTCAAAAATGACCCACAGTATAATTTCCAAAAGAATTTAGTTATTTATTTTAACTATCTAGCTATTCAGCTTATATTCAAGATTCCTGATTTGTTGATAAACAGGATTTTTTTTGCTAAAAGGAGTAGTTATTCTTAATTACTTGTCTGCCCAGTCTCTTTCGAATCTTGCTAAATTGCTAATAAACACGGATAGAGCATTATAGCATTATATATTTATCAATAAACATTTCTACAGTATCATTTATCAGCTGAATGAAATACAATCTACTTTGCATGTCTCAGAGTCTTTTGTATGCAAGAAGCTGTGCAAGGGCCAAAACAATGCAATACAGGAGTTGGTTTGCAGATAAGAAAGCTAAGCTTTTAATACATTCAGTATAAATTTTAATGCAGTATGGGATGCCATAAAGCTTTCTCATGGAAAAAAAAAAAAAAAACAAAACAAAAAAACCAACCAAACAAAAACAAACAAACAAACAAACAAAACCAACAACAAAAAAACCACACCAAAACAAAGCAAAACAAAAAACCAAACAAACAAAAAAGAAAAACAACAAAAAAAACCCAAAACCAAACAAACTAAACAAACCAACAACAGCAAGAATAACCAGTTTCTGATATAAACACAGTCAAAAATGTGGAAGCCAACAGAGAATCCAGACATCAGTAGACTCCAGATCTGGACATATCTATGCTTTTTACCCTTGAAATCAGCAGACACATAAAGTATGGGAAAGAAATATGTGGTGTAAATGGGTAGAAGTTTGCTTGCATTTTTTCTCAATAAAGTATGTGAATAGATGCAAAGGGTGGAATAGGAGGAGTAGAGAAAAGAGAATTGAAGTAAACAAGTCATGGAATAATTAGGGTCAACCATCATGCTTCTAGCACTTTAAACAAAAACAAAAGCACAGTCAATGGAGGTTATGCAGAACCACATAAGAGTTTACTGAGAAGCAGAGTCAAAATGGACCACTCACTTACAAAGCCTAAATTTCACTGTCATGATTGCTCATTAAATAACAATAATTCCGTGAGTACTTACAGAAAAAGGGCAAAATCTGTGGGTTTTTGTCAAAGTCTAAACTGGCAGCTAAGCAGAGTCATAGATCAAGTATACCACTTTGATACAAATGGATACATTTTCTTATAGAAAATAACAGTAACTATTTGAAAAAAGGCAACAATATAGTTCAGTATGTTCGACAGAATTGCACAATGATCAGGAAAGCACCTGCAGTTCTCCAAGAGCCTGGAAGAAGTTACTTAACTCTAAAATGAGAATCAGTGTTTTGTCTGATTAATCTATCAAATCTTGTCTCTACTGCTGTCTTTTTGTCACATTAATTTCATGGCTAGGAAGCACAGTCAGGTTGGTCTTTGTTAATATGAGAGTGTCATCCGCCAATCACACTTGAAGAGACTCATGCTTTAATCAGAACAATGTCAATGTCACTGCATCTGAAAAGAGCTCTTATGGATCAAATTGTCCTCTGAGTTCTTTTGCTCTGTGTAACAACCCTTCAGAAGCTGAAGAGGGTCATCTTTCTCCTAACTAATGTTAGGAAGCTCCAACTGATGACTGCCATCATTTGGAGCCGTCCAAATGCCACATAAGGTGTGTTGTGGTTGTCACTAATAGGATCTACTGTTTTTCATGTGATTTAGATAGTTCTTCCAATAGACTGGGGATAAACCCTACATGTTCTTGAGGATATATGCAAGTCAGATATGATTCAGAAGCCATACAGCTTACATAGCTACAGAAGAAACATATATATCTTGGCCATACTGCTGCATGGCTTCTGGATGCATCCAGTCAGCTCAGTGTGGGACAGAGACGTGTCTGTTTTATCAGTCCCTACAGATGTCCCCTCCCTCACATGACTCGTATCCCTTTCAGAGCACCTGTAGAATCTCCCTTATGTGATTCTAAAAGGGAAGAAAAGAGATTGAGCAAGGTCCTTTTCTCCTGGAAGTGAAAGTGGACCTCTGCAAGTCCTAGAATTCATGTGGAGGTAACCTGGAAATCTGTAGCACTATGAGGAAAAGATCAGTAGGGTAAGACTGAGGCAATAAATATCCTCTCAGAAGTTCTGTAGACATTAAATCCAAAAACCAGGAAAAAAACCCAAACAAACAAACAAAAACAACTAACCAAACAAACAAAACCATTAGATCTCTGTACTCTCTATTCTATTTCCTATCAAGAAAGTGACCATGTTTGCTCATGGTCCATGTCCCAGTGCAATTACCAGATCGTATACTGTTGTCTATCTTTCATATCCTGGGAGATCTACAGTGCTCAAGAGCTGATATGGGAGAGACTAAAGGTCAACAGACTGAAGTTATCTTTCTTTAAATACGAATATTTCTTCCAAAACTGTGACCATAGTGTTCCATGATAAAGGGCTTTTTTGGTGATGAGTCTGATGGAATGCAAGGCAGATACATCTTGATAGGCATTTATCTATATTACTATAAAGAATGGAGCTTATTCCATCAGATGTAGAGTTATTCTGAGACAGATATTTTTTATTTCCTTTGGGGATATTTTATTTTTTAACCTGAATTATTTCAACACTCAACTTTACACCACAGGACCACAAACAGATCTGTCAACTAGAATATTTAACTAACAAGATAGTAAACTGCAATAGGAAGTCGAGATTACAAGGCTAATGTTGAAAAAGATGGTGGGAAGTCTTTAAACAATTTTAACTGTCAAAAACCAAAACCAAAACCAAAACCAAAAACTGAACAAAACAACCAATACTCTGCTAGCTCCTTTCCTACAAATGACTTTCTTAGTTTTTTGTTGTGTACAGATGCCAAGCTTAAATTGCCAGCTTGTATTTATTGTGTCAGTACCCACATCTACGTGATGGCATTCTTACAAACTTGCCACCTCTATAGTTAGACCTCTATAGTCCCTAACTTCTTTTTCTAAGGAAAAAGCTTTTCAATCCTTCTTTACTTGTTTACAGAAGTTTGTGCCAGTACACCTAAGATCAAATTCTAGTGTCCTTTACATCCAAAGTAAATTCAAAGTAAGTCCATTGACTTTACTGGGTTGACTCTAGATTTACTTAAGATGAACAGAACAAGCCAGTGATTGCAATTGAGTGGCTCCTGATTTACAGCTATTGGAGATTACTTCTCAGGTTTAGTTCTGTAATAGAAAGCACCCGTGGTCACTTTGAAGAACTAGTCATGTAGAAGAACCCTTTCTGGACAAAATATTATGCTCTTCCATGCTTGAGAGCGCTAGAAAAATGACAACACCATTTTACCCTTTGAAGGGATAGGTATCAGCATCATTATGAGCAGATGCCAACAATGTAAGCTGAATCTATGTTCGACTAATATAAAATACTGCTATAGAGACAGAAGTTATGTCACTGAAGAGTAACCAAACCACCTGTAAACAGCGAAGGTCACTATTGTTCAACAAAACAACATTCCCCCACGGTTGCACACATGGGTTGTCTTCTTGCTCTGGGACAGGTCAGTTTCTGCTTTGACTGGAAAACAACAGTTTAAAAGCAGTTTGCACACTGCCCCTTGAAGTGGAAGCAATTATTTTAAATAGGGGTTTTTAAATTGTGGCCTTAACTGGGTAACACTGTTGACTTCATTGGACATTTAATGGATGCAAGAAGAGAACTGAAAATCAGTTGAGTTTACAAGCATCAGGTGAAATGGATTAGCTGACTTAAAATGAAATACTTAGATTCCTTCTTTGTGCAGTTCAGTTTTGGTGTGACACCTTGAATGCTACCTCCTAAGAGATAGCTGAAAAACTTTATGAGAAAATTATTTTATTTGTTGCATCTTCAAATGAAAATCAGTGCCTTCTCAGTTTTGCACAAAGTGACAAAACAATGTTGTAAAAAAAAATCTCCTAAAACTCTGTATCGCGGGAGAATCCAGAGTGGACTTCAACACGGATCAATGTGATTTAATGTGAAGCCGTTTATTAAAGTACACACACAGCTTATATATCATTTCTCTATCAGTACACAAGCTACATTACATTGCTATTGGCCACATGCCCTGTCCATCCACCTAATTATCACTAATAATTGGTTAAAGCTACACA